>JASCZI010271877.1:0-29265 GCA_036250425.1 Stylosanthes scabra
TATATATATATATATATATATATATATATATATATATATATATATATATATATATATATAAAAAGCTAATATTCATATACGGTTCACTGCTAGAAATACGTTAGTTACCGTCGGATTTTAATGTAAAATTCGACGGCCGCAACTTTATCCGACGGTAACTATGTCGACGCAAATATATTTCTGTCGAATTCTGCGTGTCCGACGCAAATTTTCGTTGGATCAATCCGACGCAAATAAAAAAGTAAACGATGATGTTTGACTTAATCCGACGAAAATAAATTCGACGCAATATCCGACGTAAACGTCGAGGCTGACGTAAGAAAAATCCGACGGAAATTCAGACGCAAATTACGTTATTCACACGTTTAATGTTTGATGGAAAATCCAACGGAAAACGAATCCAGCAAAAAGAAAATTAACTTAGATTTCAATGTTATAACCAAAACCTGAAATTAAATTTAAAACCAAGTAGTGCAGACTACAAATAACATAAAATCATAATAAATCCAAATCAACGATAACAAGAAATAAAAAAAAATGCAACAAATGAAGTCTGTACATGAAAAATATAAAAACGTACATGAAAAACTTGGCAGAGTTTACCTTAGATTTAGAGGCTTCCAACACTTAACAATATCAAAATTCATAAAAAATAACAACTTAATCCACCAAAAGCGACAACGAATTACACAAATAATAAAGTAATCCTTTTTTAAAATAATTTTTAAAAAATTTTGGCAGAGTTTCTCCTAGATTTAGAGGCTTTCAACACTTAACAATATCAAAATTCATAAAAAATAACAACTCACTCCACTAAAAGTGACAACGAATTACACAAATAATAAAGTAATCCTTCTTTAAAATAATTGTTAAAAAATTTTGGCAGAGTTTCCCTTAGATTTAGAGGCCTCCAACACTGAACAATATCAAACCCCAGCAAACATGACAATTCCAATAATCAATCGAGACACTCAATCACACAAACAATAAAGTAATCATTTTTAAATAATTTTTTTACAAATTTTGGCATAGCTTCCCCTACATTTAGAGGCTTCCAACACTTAACAAAACATAACAAATTTAACAAAAAAAAAGGCAATTCAAATCATCAACAACGACAACAAAGTAACCCTAACCATTCTAGTGCACAACCCCTTATAACTCCGCAATTTTCTAGCAAACAAGGGTTTTCGAGAAGGCACCACTAGACCACCTTCTCCCAGCTCCAACCTAAAACTCTATCCTAAGAAAATTAAGTCCACATTCTTTGTAATTAACTTAAAAATTTTGGCAAGACATTTACCAACCTCGTCGTCGCACGTCCCAAAGCTTTAAAATTGGATCCGCCACAAAGTCACTCCTACGATGCCTTACTTGTCAAAAAACCCCACCGATAATGATGCCTGCGCGACTCGGTCTTATTGTTTCTTTCTCCTTCTTGTAACCCCAAACTAATGCATAAAGTATAAAACACAAATATTAAAAAAAAAAAAAGGGTTCCAGATGTTACATGTTGTCAAATATCAAACTAAATTAAACACCTAAGGGCAGAATTCATATGAAAAATTAAACACTAAATGCAATGCTACATGTACAAAAATTTTAAACTCAATTTCAAACACTAAATTACAAACTACGTGAGCAGAATTTCAAACACTAAATGGGCAGAATTTAACATCAAAAAATTAAATACTTTCATGAATTTCAAACACATGAAACCCTAATCGAATTTAATTTTTTTTGGATATAACAAAAAAATAAAACAAACCCTAAGCTGTGGTGGCTGCAGGGGACGTTTGACGGCGGCGGCGGCTAGGACTCCGGTTGCAGGGCGGCGGCGATGGCTGACGCAGAACCAACAGAGTTAGAGAGAGATAGAACCAGCAAAGAGGGAGAAGGGAGGGAGGACGAAGACAACTTACTTACGACGGTGGTGGTGGGCAGGAACGGCGCCGGAGATACTTGTTCCTCCTCCACTGGCGGCGACTCGGTTTCCCTTGTGAGAGGCAGAGAGAGACACAGACGCCTTCCTCAGAGCACGACGTCGTCTTCTCTGTTGTCGGCAGCGGTGTCTGGGATGCTCGTCGACGGTGGGGGTAGCCGGATGTGAGGGGAGTCATTAGGGTTTTGGGGGGGGGGGGGGTAGGTTATAAGAGAGAGAGAGAGACGAGTCTGCAAATGGGAAGGGGGCTGCGTTGTCGAGGAGATATTTGAAGGTTTCTGTCGGATTCTTCGTGGGATACGTCCGACGCAACGTTGTTCGTCATTTAACAAAACAATGCGTTTTGTTTTTTTTGGTTTCCGTTGGATTCTGCGTCGGCTTATCCGACGCAAATTTACGCGCCATTTCAAAAACTTTTCCCTCCAAATATTTTCGTCGAATTTTGCGTCGGATTATTCAAGCCGACGGAAACTAGCTCGTCAAATTCTTAGTTGAAGTTGTCCGACGAAAATGTCGACACAAAATCTGACGGAAATAGCATGGGATTTATTTCGACGGAAAATCCGACGGTAACTAGCGTGTTTCTAGTAGTGATTGACTTCATGTAAAATTGTTTGTTAAATATATCGTTAGATGATTTGTCATATTTAACTAAAATATAATTTAACAATTTTGAATGAAATGATAACTTCATATAAAATTAACTGAACATAAATTTTGAGAAAAGAAAAATTAATTAATATATTTTCCCTCTCCATTTTCATTAATTCAATAGTATACTATATACAACTATACAAGGAGATCATTAACTTGTGCTATTATATACACGTATATACACATGAGATACTGTATATTAAATCTGTGAGTGAAAATATATATATAACAGTAAAATAATAATTAGGTCTTTGATAGAATTTCAATTTCAAACTAATTAGCAGGGAAAAAAAGTATTAATTAGGTCTTATACGACAGGAAACGATGAACACATTATATTCCTCTGTTAATTTATCATGTAAAATTTAATGATGATATTTACATGTATTATTAACCATATATAATACGGTATTTTGTGAAGAGAAACTTTACCTAGTTTGCTAAGTGAGAAGAGTTGTTGGAGATATATCCATCCATCATCTTTGTGAGTTACACACTTCATTCACTGCACATGGCCATGGCCTCCACTGAATCATCAGCGCCACCGCCTCTGAGCCGCTACGAGTCTCAGAAGCGGAGAGACTGGAACACTTTCGGGCAGTACCTCAAGAATCAGTCACCCCCTGTCTCACTCTCCCACTGCAACTTCAACCACATCCTCGACTTCCTCCGCTACCTCGATCAGTTCGGTAAAACCAAGGTTCATCTCCACGCTTGCATCTTCTTTGGCCACCCCTCTCCTCCTGCTCCTTGCGCCTGCCCTCTCCGCCAGGCCTGGGGCAGCCTCGACGCCCTCATCGGACGCCTCCGGGCTGCCTACGAGGAACATGGTGGCTCCCCCGATACGAACCCGTTCGGCGGGGGAGCCATCCGGCTGTACCTCCGTGAGGTGAAGGAGTGCCAGTCAAAGGCCAGAGGGATCCCTTACAAGAAAAAGAAGAAGCAGAAGAAGCAGCAGCAGCATCTTCAGCTTAGGAAGACCCAAATTAAGGGCAATACTACTCCTACTACTCCTGCTGATGCTACTGTTTCTATTGCAAAACCTTTCCAGGAATTCGCTCAATTCACTTCTTGATTCTTCATCCTTCAGGTCCTCTTCAACACCATCTATCATCCATGGTAATTTTACTCTCTTATCTTATTATTATTATTATCAATATATACCTCTTATTAATTGCTATATATATATATAGTTGTCAACTTTAATCTCTGTTCCCATGCTTTGTTATGAGATTTTATTAATTAATTAGCAGAACACTTGTTGATGTTATTAAGATAATTTTATTGATTTCATATTATTATATCTAATTAAAAAAGTTAACTTAAGTTATATATTTATTTCAATATTCATTGAGCCTCTCATGAAAAGACATTTATTTCCTCTGTGGCCGGATTATATATGACAAATAAATCTGGTTTCAGCCCTGAATTTTCTTTGACATTAATATAGCATCCATCAGAATTGCTGATGAGTGAGGGCGTAGCAGAAAGAGAGATCATCAATATAGTAAACAAATTAAAACGCAGTGGTTGGGGAAGAGTAGCAGAAAGAGTACCCATTAATATCAATCAATATTATTATTTAATAAATAGCTTGTTATTGAGAAATCCGAAGCCTTTTAAGATCCATCTCTGCAGTAAGTATACCACATATATATAGTATACAACAAAACCCTAGATAGACGCAAAATGAAAACCCTAATTCCCATTTGTGGACTGGATTTCTTTTTTTCCCTAAAAAAATTAGTAACCCAGGGTGTAAGATAGAGCAGTGATGATTGGACCATAGAAATATAGAAATATAATAGTGCTGAGTCTGTATGTGTGTCTATCTCCTCTTTCTCTCTCTTATCATTCAAAATGCTATTTGGTGCATAGTTCCCAAATTAATTAAATAGTTTCTGAGTCTCAGGTGTTTACTTTATTGTAATATATAAGGGGGCCTTTCCTGATTCTGTGAGATTTCTTGTGCTCCCCATGCCTATATATATATGTCCATGCATGTGATTTCATCAACGTGTGTTATTTTATATAAATACCTAAACCCATTTTAATAACAACACATGATCTTTCATTTTCAGCATCTTGTATTTTGCATATAGCTAGTACCTGTGGTATTCACAAAGATTTTGTGTAAGATTAGCTAAAATGGTGTTTCTAGATATACATATACACAGACATCAATACATATATATAGAAATCTTTTGTGTTGGTATTTAATTGTACACGCAAATTTGGATTATTTATTTATTCATTTGTGGGCATCATATATATTATTGATTATTGATGTTAAAAATGCCGTCCTTGTTTGAGACAAATGGTCTTTGACATGCCCTTTTAGTTTGTCTCGTGAACTTTTCAATAGTGTTTTATACTTATTATATATTGTCTCCTAATGGGGAAATAAAATGTTGAGGGCCACTTCTCCAAATTGTCTAATTATGTACATCTGTGCATTATTCATGTAGTTTAAATTAGATATTGGTATACATACACTAAAATCACCCATCCATCCTTATATAATATATATTAAAATATAAAATACATGTATATTTTAATTATTTTTAGTACATATATTTAATAACTATGCTAAGTAATTAATAAAAATTCAGCCAACATCATTCAGCCAACATCAATCAATAATTTAAATTAAATGTTCTATTTCTTTATGTTTCGAATGTTCTATTTTTAAGTTTTGGATGTTCTATTTCTAAAAAAAATATAAAGTTGACTGAGTTTGCTTTAAGTTTCGAATGTTCTATAACTTTTATTGTGAATATTCTAAAACAGTAGTTTTGGATATTATATTTTTTATTAATTTATTAGTTAAAAAATTATTAATTATTTATACTTTTTTTTATATTTTAATGTACATTATAGGTTGGCTATTGATTTTGGTGTTTCTTTTTTGTTTAATTTTATTTGCTAATATTACCACTGTGCATATGAAACATTTAATTTAGAAAATTTTAAAAACAATAAATGCATTAGACCATTAATAACGTAGCTTATTTTATTATCTATTGGTATATAATTTTCATTTTGGTTTAGTAATTAACAACTAACATGTGCCCTAAAATATACGGATTGACTATATTGGTAACCTTTTTATTTAACCAATTTTTTAAAAGTTAACGCATATTTAAAGTTCAATGGAAAAAATGCACTTGTTTTAATTAAAATGTTCTTTATTTGCGATCATTATTTAAAATTGAAAGATTAAAATGCACATGATGATGTCAAATAAGCATTAATGTGTAATTAATCATTGTATATCTTTTTCCATATTTTCTTGTATCAAATAATTAATTAATATTTGAAAAAATAAAATATCATCACATTTTAATTTATATAAATTTATTTAATGGCAAAAAATTTTAAATAACTAATATGATATCATGATTGAATTAATTTATGTGTATCATTGTACATATTCGTATACACCGTTTAGTAACATGGAAAAATGTAAACATTAGCACATTTCTATACTAATGTTTATATTTTCTCATGTTACTAAATAATATGTATAATGATACCCGTAGTATTATCCATCTTGATTACTCTAAATGAGCTATTTCTGTATTAAAAATTTTCTCTTATTAAATCGGTTAAATTAACATTCTGTTTTTCCATAAAAAAGAAAGTTAGGATTTACACACTTAAAATATATACTTAAGCTGTTCAGAAATACTACTTCTACCTCACTACCTGGCTAACCAATACTGTAAGGTAAAAGCTTGAGAGGAAGTTAGCCCATCACTTCTTCTACTATTTTCTATGCTGAATCTCTTATCTAAAAATTATAGGAGGAAATAACAAAATGAATTATTCTATTTATATATCAAAATTAGCCACCAAATCAGCCGTAAGTACATAATGTGTATTTACTATTTTAATATGTATTATATATTAGTGACTAATTTGATAGCTGATTTTGGTACACACCTAACATAACTCAAACAAAATTATTATATATTCCTGACATATTTTCTCAAACATCGTCTCTTTTTTAAATTTATTAATATATTTTAAAATATGTGTGAACTTTTGCATAATTTTTTCTTTTTTATTTATACTATGCTAATTTTTTTTCTTTTAAGATTCAACGAGAGTCTAAATCTAGAATTTTAAGTCACAATCTTAGATATCATGCCTTAAAACAATTTCTCCAAAAAAACTTAAATTAATAGAAAGATGTAACATAGATAGTTATAGGATATATACCTCTGCGGATTTCTATATTGATTTCCCCAAACTTCCACTCTTGTATATGTCTCAAATTGTCTATAATATTGATTTAATAATGTGTAAGAGAGTAAAACCATCTACTACAAGAATACAGCTTGTATCCTTCTACTATATATCTGTTGGATTAGAACTCCCCGTACGTTTAATCTATTCTTACTGAGATCATATTTTTCCGTATGAATAACTCTTTTGTTATGTATGTTAAGTGCCTTGTGTTAAGTAATGAAGCAGCTAGTTTTGTTTTTGAATATTGTTTGCATGCAGGGCCGCAAGAAGAACAAATTGTTGGAATGGGAAAGACCTGATGACAATTTGAAAAAAGATGAGAGCGCATCATCACCATCTCCTCTATCTATATATTATGTTGTTTGGACCCTAAGCATATAATAGAGAGGAAAAAAACGCTGATGGCACTAATAACTAGCTAGTTTGATTGGCACATAAGAGTAATAGTCTTGTTATGCCAGTTTAATCCCAGTAAATTAATTAAAACTTTCAATATATATATATATATATATATGCATGTGTATGTCATCATTAAAAGAGAAACAGAAATAATGGGTAGCCATACCTAGCTAGTGGCCTTTACTGTTCTCTGATCTGTGTCCGTATGTATATGTGTATGTATGTATAATTCGATGACAGTAGTACGTACGTAAGTAGTTTAAGTTGCTGCTATCTGTCTTTAATTGAAGCATCAGAAATCAGCTTTCGAAACTTTCTGGCTGATACCATCTTAATTCATGACCTACTTCTCCTATTTCCATGTATGTATTTGAAAATGTTATTATTTAATTTCTTAACATACATATCTGAATTGTAAATTAAGGGAAAGCAAATAATAAGTGAATATGCAACATTATTGAAATGAACTGATGAGCAGCAACCACCAGATATGCACCTCACAATTATCGAATCAAATGTTTAGTAGATCTATTATGATTATATATAGTTTTTTTTTATTCAGAATTATTCCAATTGGGGTATATGTATGACATTGCAATGATTCAGGCATCCATAGATTTGTTTGAGGCAAAGTGGTGGGACATTGAAAATAATGAGAAGCCCCATGCACAACATATATATGTGTGTGAGATCTTGAATGAGAAATGAGAAAAAGAAGAGAGGGATAAGAGAATTTTGTTGTATGTGAAGCACTAAAAATTAAAACTGAGTGATTTGGCATCCTGCCAATGAGAGATGAGGTCAAAGAGTACTGTTCATTCATCAGCTTTACAGGATGCCAATGGCACAAACCATTTATGATTTATCCCAGCCAATAAATAATCTGATTGACATATAAATCATTCTTATTCATTACCCAAATAAAAGAGAACAAAATAAAATGCTTAAAGCTAGCAATATTGGTGCAGTGGGGAGTGGGGACTTTGAATTCCTTTTACCTCAAACTTATTCCTTTCATTTGTGGGGGCTCAAGTACATGCAAAGTTGCAAACTCATTTGGGGGGCCTGGGGCCATAAACAAAGGGATCGGAGTTTTGAACTTTTTTTCACATTATTAATTAATTTTTAGACACTTTGATTACCCTAAGATCTTAGGGTAATTACAAACGTTATGCATTGAAATTTCGTGAATCTATGAGAGGGCTACTTGTAGAGGGCTTACCAATAAGCATGAATGAATAAACTATAAAGTGTCCCTAATTTGAGGAGTAAAGAAAAGAAAAAGTGAGAGGTATCAACCTGAATGATGATAAGGGATAAGAAGTGAGTTAATGCGTGGAAAGTGATAGGAGGATGATTAATTATGCATGTCATTGTCCATAATTACAAAATGATTGAGACCGACGAACTACTCTTGTCTTGTATTTTGGGAACGACTAATGCTATGGATATTTAATATTTATGATTTTATACAAATATAATATACTTATAATTATATATTTATTACATTTAGAATTACTTATTTATTTCTATCAGAATTAAGAACATAAAATAAAACCAGAAATGCATAAGAAAAGAAAAACAAATTATGGATGTTTGGGATGTGGGTAACTAAATTCATCTGGTGACTGGTGGTATGGAATGAAAAGCAGAAAAGGTATAGCGTAACATGATTATTCTATATTCTAGATTTTGTTCATATCAGTCCCAATTGAATGACCCCTGCATATAACCGGGACATGTGAATACCTCCCCTGACACGATTGAAGGAAAAGATAATAATTAAGTTGAGATTGAAAGAAAGAAAGAAAGAAAGAAGAGTTACAGATGGTGGTGAGAGGAGGAGGAGGGCGGGGACTCAGAGATGGTATCTAGGTGAGGCCTCCAGAGAGTAAGACGGGGTACAGGTCTAGCTCTGTCTCTGCTCCTTATGTCATTATTCAAGTAAGCATCAGCAGCAGATGCAGCGTGTTGCTTATTCTTCTTGGGAAGAGGGGGAAGAGGAGGAGGAGGAGGGAGGGGAACAAGGAAGTAGATGTTGCCGCGGCGGAGGTCTGCGTGGGGAGGAACTACGAGGAGGTTTGGTGAAGAAGAAGGCTTCTTGAGGACGTGCTTGGGATGAGCCCTCATGACGTCAGCAGCCTTGAGTGTGGGACTTGTGATCTCTTCCACTCTTCCGTTTGAGTGAACTATCCTTATCACGTCCAGTGCCCCGCATGGCAGGATGCATGATATGCATCCCCTTATTATGCTACTGCTCTTCTTCATCATCAGTGAACTGAAGAAGACCAGTACTCAGCACTGAACTATATATATATATATATATATATATATGCTCTTAACACTAAAAAATATATATAAACAAAGACAAGTAAGTCTAATAATATTCTACTTGAAAGGAACCTATAATTAACATGTTATTATAGTTATTATATCCATTCTCTCAGTGTAACAACACATAACCCAATATTAAACTCAATTTTAAATCCTAAAAAGTATTCAGACAGGAATGTTTTGCGGTAAACCGAGCATTGGTGTAAATAATTTGCAGAGCAGGGCAGTACAGTGTAGTAGTTTGGGGTTGGATCCGATCCATTATTTGGGGACCCTACACTCACCACCCTGGCAAGGCTCTCCTTTAATTATATATATTTGGTTGATTGGTTGATGCTCATCACTCATCATGCTGCTATATTTCATGGATGGGACTGCTTAGCATTTACCAATCAACCTCTTTTCATTTCAATGTCCCGTTACCATACCTACGTGACACTACCAATTTCATTTTGACATGTGTTCACCCACCCATGTACGTCTTTTCGGATCAGCAGTGTGGGTGGTTTTCACTGGAAAGTGAAGTGTAATAATGTATTTTTGGGTTCTCATCATCAACTGCTTTGCTTTAATTTGACTAATGCAAACCTACGTGTTTCTCTGATGATCTATACATACAACCCTAGATCTATTAAGACCCATGAAATTGATGTGTAATTAAATATCAAGACTCAAATTATTATATAATATATAGAAGCAGGGGCGTGAGCGTGATTGAGATAATGGCAGAAAAAGACAGCAACATTATTACTAGTACGACAGAGATGAGATAGACTCGCTTTTTGGGGCCGAATTGAAGCTCCACATGTAATTTAGGGGTAATCAGGTAATCATCATTAATATTGTAGGGTACTCATGACTATACATTGTCACTCTAATGACTCATATTATATGCATGCAGAATTTAATAATACTCACTTTAAAAGATTAACTGTAAGAGTTGGTATGTATGTACTATACATCCTTTCTTAACCGTTCCGTTCAACATTGGTATGAAGTAATAAGGGATAAAGATGAAATTTCAAGTTGAGGTCCATGTGGATCTTTATAGATTCAACCAACAACGTGAGCCAGATCCTATCCCCAGCTGCCAATTGAAACGTAGCACTAGCATGGTTCTTTTTACACGCACCTAATATATATAAAGGGTGGTAGCTAGCTAGTTAAAAGAGGGTTTTAAGTGAAAATTGCAAGATAATGACAGCAAAGATAAAATTATGATGATCACATGATGAGCCCGCAGTAGATAGATATGTATTTGGATTTTGGATGGCATGGGTTAACTGGGGAGTTTTTATTTTGTTAATTATCATGTGTGTCCCATCCTTGAATAGGTAAAGATGTAGATGTTAGTGGGCATCACGTGAGGTATAAAAGGGAGGGACCATAGTCTAGGTTTTCATATTCTATTTGCTCTCTATTATCCAAATCTAAATGTTCATTATATATAAGTTAAATTAATTAGTAGTGTAATGCATGTTAAACTGACACCATCATTGCGGTGAAAAATAGTTAGCAGTTCCACTATGATGAATATTTGTCTTAGCTTGCTCCTCCAATCAAATCACCATGTGGGGCTGTGGGCTTCCACTGGAGATGGGTGTGGTGTCTGGTAAGGATATGACCCAATCCAAACCCAAGATTGGCCGGTTCATGTCCATCATGTACAATTTTACTTTCTTATTTTTGTGAAAGTGCTGCATGCATGATTTATAGGTAACGCTCAATACCCGACAAATTCAAATAAATGGTAAAACAACAAAAATAATTATGCATCATTACTCTTGGGAATCTTGTTTTCTTTTTTCTCTTTTTTTATCACAACTCTTGAGAATCTAGACACGTTTCGGTTTTACCCATTTTGGACTTTGGACTTCGGTGTAACATACATTAATATATATATTTGCAAGAAACTGTTGAGGCCTACCCTATCAATGCTATCCATGCCTTTAACTTCAAAAAAGAAAATGCAGTTCAATTTGGAGAATCCAATGTTTTGATCGATAAAGAGAAAGTCTTGATAATAAATATTAGAGAAACAATAAAAAATTAATATCATTTTTTTTTTCTTCCCTTTTTATCATTTACTATTTTTCTAATTACACTCACTATTGATCCATAATATTGGTTCGGAAATATACAGCACTTACATTTTCTTTTGTGTGTCTAATAGTACTCAGGTATGGATACATGCATAACATATTATTTGGATGAAATGGGCATTTGAAGGAAATAATGTCAGATGGGTCGGGGAAGCCCAACTAAGAACGAGAGTGCTTGAAAGTGTTAAGTAGGCCGTGGTCCTAACCCACTAGTATCAGTTAAATGGGCTAAGATGATCAAGTATACATAGGAATAAATATATATATATATATTTTTTTTTTTCTCTTAGGTTACATATCTTACTCATCCACGTGTATATATATAGGAAAAATTGATGACTTCACGATATATACCCAAGAAAAATTGATGACTTCACTTCATGAGCTTCAGTGTTGTGAATGCTACATTGACCATTGTTTATAGGTACAAGAAACAACTTGACAACATCATCACAGAGCTTCAAGAGGCAGACTACAAAATGGTGAATTGTTACTATATATTGTCACGTTTATTTGGTGTGCTAGGTACATTTCTACGTATGTATTATTACTAAAATAGCATACTTTAAAAACAATTACAGACATGAACATAGTACAACAACATCATAACGATTGAACTCTTATTCTTGATATTTAATAATCACATATTTATTATGTTATTCGCACGGGTTTGATGTCGTCTTCTTACTATGAATTGGTTGGAGGTCCCCAACTGATGCTATTAACAAACCATACCATCTTCTGCTTTTGCAAAATGCACTTCATTTTCATTATTTTTGGCATACATAATGCACTCTATGAAAGCAACGTCTTTTGTTTTTATCTTCACCACTTTGGAATTGAAAGTATCTTCCCATATATAATTCATATGAATCATGAGTTATTGACATGCTGATCACCATTCACTAATATATATAATGGCAAAAAGAAAAGTAGCTTGGAATAATCTTTTCTTCCCTTTCTGAAAGTTTAAAATGAGAGTCCATTGTATCTACCGGTCACAGACACATTGTAAAATCTGAAAAACACGGAAAGCAAAAGAAGAAGAAACACTAACATCTCTTTTCTTTATCTGTCTCTATCTAACTCTGCTTTTCTTTGCTCTCACTCATTCCCTCACACACTTTCTGCCGCATCATATAATTTACACCACTCCTTGGGACTGAAATCTCTTACCTTCTGATGTTCACATACCACTCATTTACATTGACTTTTAATCTTTTATACACTCCATCCGATCCCTTGCTGAAGCTTGCTGTGCTATTTCATTTGCCCTGCGCTGCTGCACATGAATTCTTTTCCTGTTTCTCTGCCAATGTCCTATGTTGTTTCCTGTTATTAAATAGGTTGGTCCTTCCTTCATTATCATCATGTGTTTAATCTGATTCATTTATATTTGCTTTTTCTGTTTCCATGGTTTTGTTACTCCATATAACAATATATAACAATATATTTGCTTCTCCTGCTGTATCAATTAAATTCAGTATTTATAGTCTATGGCTCTATGGAAATGTTAAATATTTGTATTCACAATAGAGTAATGATATTATTACAGCCTTATTCCATAATTGGAGGCTTAAATTTCTTGATTATCATATGCATAGAGATATCAAATATAATTTGTAACCTGAATGTTAACTTTCCCTTTCCATTCTTTCTGTAACTCATTATGGAATGAAAGTTCATATCAGTTATCAGTAATTGAATACCTGTCAATGATCAGAACCCTTCCATCTTTTTTATTTTTTTTTTTCCCAGAATTTGTTGCTTGAATAGAAGAGTTTTGAGTCATAGCATCAGAAAACTTGAGTTGAAGAAGAAGATGAATGAAAGGAAATTGGATATTAATGCCCCTCTTATATCTGTGAGACGCTCTTCTGTTGCATCATCATTACCGTCCTTAATTGAGGCAAAGAGAAAGGTACTAGAGAAGCGGGGTTCTCTTGCATACTATTTGGATCAGGTAGCTGAACCTGTTGCAGTGCCTTTCAATTGGGAGCATATCCCTGGAACACCAAAAGCTAATCATGGATCTCAACTTCAACCTTCTAAGGACTCTCCAAGTCTTCCCCCTGGAAAATCAACAAATGTTTCAGAAAGAAAGAAAGATGATGATGATGATGTTTATTCTGATGCACTTGAGACACTGTCATCTACAGAATCAGCCTCTATGAAGTGTAGTGCAAGTGGTGTTAGTGGCTTGGATAATTTTGATTCAGAGAAGCATGGAAGCAATGCTGCTGCTGATAAACAAGCACAGGATTTCATGATGAACCGGTTTTTACCCGCGGCCAAGGCCATGACTGTCCATCCTCCTCAATATGCTTCATCAAGAAAGCAGCAATCTCAATCTGTACTGGCAGAGCAACCTAGGGATATTCAAAGATTGGTTCGAGAGGAAAGAAAGTCTATTGTTAACAAACACATCACTGAGCTTGTGCCATATACTGGCCAATTTCAAGACGAGGAGGAAAGTGATGATGGTGATGATGGTTATGGTAACTCTTCTAAAGGTTGTGGAATGTTTAGCAGATTAGGCGTTAGAAGTTCCTTGTGCTTGTTAAATGCAGTTCCTGGGATGAAAATGAAGGATGAGTATAACATGTCGTGTGCATATGAGTATGGAAAACCAATCAAGAAGGTGAGAACCGTTTCCATAACCATAACATTACTGTATTTGTGAATTAGCACTTTTCAGAAACCATGAATGTTTTGTCACTGCAGGCTTGGGGATCTATTCAAAAGAGCAAATCAGAGAGGCAGGAGAGTAGCAGAAAATGGAGAAGTGAATCAGAGAGGTTTAGTTACTCAGGTGAAAGTGAAAGGAAGCAACTAGGTGGGAGTGGTAGGATCTCGTCCTTTCGCCGTTCCAGAACTAGTTTCCAAAGCAAACCTCATCCTCTCTTTCCCAGACATGCAAGTGCAACAACATCATCAAGCTCAGTTTCATGTTCTGCAGATACAACAACACAGAGAACAGAAGACACTATGACTATGTTTGATGCAAAAACTGTATTGCTTGCTTCAAAGGAGAATAATCAAGAACAAGAAGACAAGGCTCAAAGACTGACAACTGATCAAGAATCCATGTCTTTGCTACTTGTGCAAAGCTCATTTGAAAAAGAAACAAAGATCGATAACAGCAACAGCAATAAGCAAATTGTAGCAGTTGATCATCCATTTGGTGGTGAAGCTGATCTTATTCCGGCACCGTTATTGCCAAAATCACCTTCTGACTCTTGGCTTAGGCGTGCCCTGCCATTAGTTTATATGAAGAATTCAGGATTCCCACATTCAAACGGTGAGAATAAGTTCCTTAATGCATCATCGAGGTTTGTAAAGTGGGAAACAAAGGTGAAAACTTGGAATATGCATGATGGTCATGCAAACTGTTGTCAGGTAACCATTAATAAAGTTTTTCCTTGGATCCCTTAAGAACCTTACTTTAGTCTTACTCGTCAAAGAAATAAAGTTAACATGTTAGGTTCTGTGTGCAGGAACTAACCGTATACAAACCTCAGCATTCAAAATATTAATCATGATCATCATATCAGTATCAGTATTTGTATAAAGAGGAATCATCATGTATCCCTTTTGGTGATCAAATAAAGCTTCTTCTGGACAATGGCTACTTTGACTTTGAGGTGGATTCAACATTTCACAAGCTCAAGTCCCTGCAATTCTATTAATGGCTGAATTTACTATTGCTTGCTATTACTTGTACTTATATTAGTTGACTATTAAAGTGTCCCCATATACATACACAATTACATGTAAAAATACTTAATCAAAGGGTAGAAGGAGAATGTGTTTTACTTAGGGATTGGAACCACATTACCTTTCATAGAGATTTCTTAGCTGATGAAAGTATCTAGTGGTCTTCTAAGGTTTCAAGTGTTATTTCTAAAATGAAATAAATATGGGTATATATTAGAATTCGAAATAATCACAGCCACATATTTAGAATCTTTTTCCACAATCCTTAAAGGAATACTAGATACTTTCACCACCATAAACAAAACCTACTTTTCATATGTGTTTGATTTGTTACTTATATTAAATTTGTTTTGATACCGTTTGATTTTGGTTTTCATTTTTTATTTTAAATTTGCTGTTTTTTTTAATAAGTATAACGTGTTTGTATTTTAAATATAGTAGAGAAAAATGTAAATATTATTAAAAATGAAGTATTTAAGTAAATTCTATTCAAGGGTCACCATTTTTAATATGGAAGCATATCACATTAAATTAATTTGGTCCATTTATTTATTTATTTTGAAAAAATTAGGGGGAAGAAATCCAATTTTAGACAAAAGAAAAAAATGGACGAAAAAAGTTTTAGAATAAAAGCTTGTGGATGGGTCGGGCTTGGGTCTTGGGCCGGATCATGGATTATCTTTTTTTAAAAATTCTGCGTTAAAAAAATGATTGTCCACATGTTTAGTCCGCTATTTTTTTAATTGATTGAATTCAAATAATAAAAAAATATTAAAATAAATTTTTATTAGATATTAAAATAATTTTTTATTTGACATAAAATAAATGACTTAGTTAAATTTAGTTGAATAAAATAAATTATTTATTTATTTTATAAAAAATTGAATCGATTATTATTAAAATAAATAAGGCACATTGTTACGGTAAAAAGGAAAATAATGAAGAGATGAAAATTTTCTTTAATGAATGATCTGATTTCAATCTTGTAAAAGTATTTTATTTATTTTTAAAAATTTTTAAAATAAAAATAATACACTCTTCCTCCATGATAAAATCTCTTCGTCATCCTTAAAAGTATAAGCCAATGCAACCTTAATTCAAACAATAAATAAATTGATATAGACATGTGTTGGTAATTAACAATATGGTAACAATCAAGTAGCACACGATATTGAAGAAACCAATGAAGACAGAATAATAATACACAAGTAATAATAGAAAAGCAATGAAACCCTATTACAAAAACCGGGCCTTGATTATACTGCTAATAATTACTAATTAAACCCGTGCAATGTTGACTTACACACATCAAAGAAAAAGATAGATACCGGCATATCTAGCTCATCTTACTATTCTAATTCTACCCTTTGATGAGTTACTTTCCTTCTCTATTAATTATATATATTATATATTGATCAAACCAAACACACCTTGCACCACAAAAATAATAATCTCTCGCTCACACGGAACTCACTCGTCATCATGACCACGTTTAGTCAAATCCTATTTAAGGGGGGAAAAAAATAATGATGTATGCTCACTACTGTAGCGACGGCCTGCAAATTGTGATGTAACAATTTTTTTTTTTTTTGTTTGAAAAATGTTTTAATATGTATGTCATTAGTTAGTTATATCATATCTGAGAGTGTATGATATCTGAGGGTAGGTTAATTATATGGTATTATTGACACAGCTAAATGAATTATTAAGTCTATGAAAGTGAAAGTTTAGTGTTAATTTCTGGGGTTCCTTTGCCATCATTATTGTTGTCTCCATCTTTGTGATGATGATGACTCAAACCCAGTTGCAAATCAGGCACCCATTGCTTCTCTTTCTGCAACTTGTCTTGATTATTATTTAACTGCACATTTTTAATTTGCATGTAAATAAATATATATTGATGATCGTCCCTTAATAAAAAAATAATAATAATTGTACATATATACCTTGGAGTTTGATAGATAATCCCTGATTCTTGTGTTTCCAAAGGTGATGAAGTCAGATGGAGTAGTAGTAGAAGTAGTGGTGGGAAATTGATGAAGAAGATTAACAGCAGTAGAAGAGGATAATTGTGAGGAGGGTAGTGTAATGTTGTTGGTAATAGGAAGCCTTTTGAATTTCCAGTGAGTAGTTTCAAAAGGAGGCCACTTTTTCTCTTCAAGAAATCGGCTTGGTCTCATGGGTGTAATTCTGCTGCCTGCTGCTGCTGCTGCATCCATCAATGGTGGTGTTGGGTAACTTGGTCTTCTAGTAAAAGGTAGTTGTTGTTGATGATGATGTTGATTCAAGTGCCATAAATGGTTTGTGGCTGGCTTTGAATGTGGGAGGGAGAATGGAGTAGTAAGAATAATTCCACCATTTCCCATCTTGAAATGCTGATGGGGACTACTACTCTTCATCATCATCCTCTCATACACCATACCACCTACTTCATTCTTGCTTCTCTGTGTTTCACTTCTTACTACTGCACATATATATCAATCAATCATATCAACAAACATATTTTCATTCGTTTAAATTAAATTTAAATACCAAATAAAGCTGAGTAATAACCCTAACCCTAGAAATTCCTAATATCATCACTTTATTATCTGCTACCTAGCTAATTTATACTTCCAAAACTACCCAAATACTGGTATCTTTTTATGATAATTTATAATTTTATTACAAAGAGAAAACATATATTTAGAAATATTTATCAAAAAAAAATATATGTACCATGTTAAATTATTGGTAACCACTCTATTACCTACTCTAATCTAACTGTTGAAAAATGTGGACTATATGGATAGAATGTATACCTTACATCCATGATTTTTATTGTTGATTGAGTTAAATGTTTGAGTTCTATTATTACATATGTTAGCTTGCTTAGACTACTATTATTAGTTATTTTGTTGCATTGATAAGATTGGTCTGAAACCAAATTATTTATTATTTATTTTTTTATTATCTATACCCAGAAAAAAATAATGTCTATTATTCTCCTAAATTGTCATGTTTTTTTATATTAAAAATTATATATAAAAAGCTTTGAATGATGAAGATATGAAATAGAATAGTTCTGACCTTGGCCAGAATCATCAAGTTTTTTGCTTCGATACATCTGAAATAAAAATTGCAAAGTAAGAAGCATGAAATTAGTTAATTACATACACGAGGAAAATAATATAAGTAGTACCATACCTGTAAATGACTCTTGACATGAGCAATGCTTAATCCTCTCACATTCATTAGCTGAAGCACCAATTTAGGTGTTGCTCCTGCACCATGTATGTATGCCAATTCAATATAG
Organism: Stylosanthes scabra; assembly: GCA_036250425.1. Taxonomy (NCBI): domain Eukaryota; kingdom Viridiplantae; phylum Streptophyta; class Magnoliopsida; order Fabales; family Fabaceae; genus Stylosanthes; species Stylosanthes scabra. The sequence goes on from JASCZI010271877.1 coordinate 18,698, forward strand.
TAGATTGTTAACAATTTAACATATACATTTATAATATTAATTAATTAATTAGGGCAAAATAAATTCTATTTAGTTTTTTCATTGATAGAATAGAGAATTACTTTCTTGACCTCCAAGCCTCTGAACAGCATGGACGAAAGAGAGATGAAGATCAGGAGTCCAACGAAGTCTTGGCATCTTTGATCGAACATATTGTCTCACACCACTCCCTGATGATCTCTTCCCTTCTTCTCTTGAGTTTGTGCTGCTGCTGCTTCTGTTTCTTGATGAATTCCCTTCTTCATGATCATTATTATTAATATCTTCCTTTCCTTCTTTCTTCTCATCATCATTATTATTATTATTATAATCTTCTTCTTCCTCCTCCTCACTGCTACTACCCGCTTCTTCATTCAAGTCAAATGATGAGCATTTCAAGGAACAAGAACCCAATGAATTTTCCTCACCCTCATTCTCATTATTACTACTACTCTTGCCGCCACTACTCCCTTCATTATTCTCTTGATGATGATGAATCTCAAATCCCTCTGACATGGCTCTTATTTATCAAATGCTACAGTTTCTTCAATTATTTGTCGTTTACAAATTAAGTTAGCATTTCACCTCTGAAAACCAAAACATTATTTAAATATAAATAAAGTGTTCACAACAACAAATAATTAAACAAGAACAGGCTGTATTATTACATACATAGAAGTGACCACTCTCTATCTCTCTGATCTATATATATATATAGCAATAATCAATTATTACTCTAGTCTTTAATTAAAACTATTCTTTAAAACCTATATATATATATATATATATGCACTGGGAGGCTATATATGGTAAATTAATTTATATATAGTGGGAATAAAACATTATTGGTTAGTTTAATTTAATATGGTTGTATCTATGTTAGAGTAGTAGGTCAAAAGTAGTTTAATTAGAGTAGTAGTGCTCAAGACTAAAAGAAAGAAATTAAGAAGCTGCCTACTACTTCTCTCATGTTTATTATTACCTTAGCCTCAAGAGATATAGCAGTGAATAAAAGTTAAAGAATAATTTCGGCGTTAAAGTAAAAACTTAAATGAAAGCTATATATAGCTAGCAATCAAAATAAGATCATATATAAAAGGGAAAAAAGCTAAGGAAGAATTATTAATAACTGATCAGATGAGCATGTATATAGCAAAATAAAAGTAGGAGGATATAATATATAGTAATACAATAAAAAAACATGCGGTTTCAACACAGCAAAGTCTTGTAATTGCTTTAGGTCATTATTAATAATGGGGCTTTTTTTTCTTGACCAAAAACAACACAGCTCTCCATATATTCGATCCAGATATATATCAGTAAAAGATTAATCATATGATATGATGATGATGAAGAAAAGATTATAGCAGATTAATTAAGTCATCATCATCATCATGCTCTAATTAGGGCACTATCTTGTATCTTCTGAGGGGAAAATATCCAGCACTGCCTAAAATTATTTTAGGCATATATCCATGATGATTACAGAAATAATAATCCACAAAGAAATCAAGTTGAAGAGAAATCCAGGAATACTATTATATATTATCAAATCATGATGATCATCAGTACTCCACACAAAAAGGAAGGTGGAAGCATGAATAGAGAAGAAGAACAATTATATATGTATATGAAGTGATTGTGTTGATCTTGTTAATTGTTAGTTATATCTTACTCATCAAGTCAAGAAAAACATATACTAACCATGGACAATTCTTCCAAGACTTGGGATCATGTGCAAGTTCTTCTTCATGGACTCTGATCTCTCGTTCATCACCTCTTGGAAATTAAAGATCCATGGACGAAAATTGATGAACTGGATTTAGTCTTTTCTTTGAAAGAAATAGATGGAGAGAGAGAGAAAGAGAAAGAGGATATATGAGTTGATAGCTTGGCTGGTTTTGTTTTAGCGATATATAGTATAATAATGCCTTTTTGGTGTATCTCATTCAGCACCAGAAGAATTGGCGTCATCTATCATAACAAGTTTAACATAATATAAAACTTATAATAAATAAATTAATAAAATTCAAATTTAAATTTAAATCAACCATAATATTCTGACAGAGTGCTTGTTATTATCCTTAAATTGTAATAAACATGCATAATGGATACAGATGTTAGCTGGTCCCTCTTTTTTGTACCACTACTACTATTGCAAATCATGTGACAATTCCTACCTCTTTTCTGACACTTAAGAAAATTTAAATAAAAAAAATGTATATATCCCTGTCCCTCTTTAGCTAGATTGCTCGTGATTATCTTAAATATCTTAATTATTTGACCTGTGTGCTAGCTACACACTTCATCTATCTCCCTTCTTTTAATTTAATTTGTTATTTTGTTATTATTGTTGTCATACATTCATATATGTATTTAGTCAAATTAATTCACCTATAGCTAGCTCTATATGCTACAATAATAATCTTAATATGTGGACCCCTTCCTTCATCCACCTTTTAATTTCATCCCACCTAAAACTAAGACTTTCTTTGTTCTTTCCCATTCAAATGCTACTGCTGCTTTTCTTCTGTCCTTCTGATGATGATACCAATTTCTTAATCATCAGATCATACCCCTCTCTTACATATAATTAATAATAAGCTATATATTATTATTCATTAATTCTTTTTAAATGGTTTTTATCATTTCTGAATTTTAGTTAATACTTAATACCATCCATAATGTTTAATTAATTAATTTCCACAGCCTTCTTTTCCTTAGGGTTTACGTGTGTGACTGCTGTGATATGACGTCTGATGATTCTTAGCATTTTTGTAGAGTATTGGACAATGTTAATTAATGATGCTGTGAATCTGAAAATAGTCAAAATTAATTTGGTAGTAAATGTGAAGAAATAAGAACATATATACAAGTACATTTAGATAGAGTTTAGTTGGAGGCATCTCCTATAAAATTTTGTGAATGGTGGCAATATAATGATGAAAATATCTCATACTTAGCTTTCACGGACATTTTTTTTTGTCAAATTATTATAATTCATTAAATGATTAATCCAATTAAGTGCATACATGGTGATGTTTATTATTACAAATATATATGATTTGAATATCTTGGTTGCACAATTTCATAGAATATTATTATTATTATTATTATTATATACAAATACAATAATATTTTTGAAGTTGTATATAAATGAGAGAAAGTGCGTGTGTGGAAGCAAAGCAATAATAATAATAATGTATTAATTGTAGGTAAAATAAATAAACCTAGTATTGTTATTGTTAGTTATATTTTGCAAGGTAAGAGAGTGAAATAAGGTAATAACTAGGGAGGATTTGTAACGAAAATGTGTTGACAATGAAGGCTTTTTTTCTCCTAAAGGAAAGTTGGGAGTGAATGAGTGATTGGAAGAGGAAGGGGAGGGGGAGGGGGGAAGTTGAAATTTACATCAACTTTATTGACTTGAGATGCATCCAACTCTTTTAATTTGTTGAATACCTCTCAACCACATGTGCTTTATATATTTTAACTCACTCACTCACTCGTGTCCTTGTCAATAATACCATATATTTTCCATTTCTGATTTCCTACTAGCTACTCCACTTTTTAATTTATTTATTGTTTGTCTTTCATGTTTTTTTCTAAATAAAGAACAAACAAATTGATGCAAAATACTAAATGGAAATTGAATGAGAACATATATACATGTGTGTGTGTTTGCCACAAAATGTGCTGATCAATTCCACTAGCTTCCATCCTAAAAAGGTTTTTACTGTTTCCATTGGGTTGTTTAATTAGTTTCAGAAATAAGGGTTTGGCCACTAGCTAGTTACATTACACACCAAATTCCAAACTAATATTATATTATATATATTCTCTTTACATGTGCATGAGTGTGCGTGGCTGATGACAGATATTCGTTCAATTAATAGTTAAACTATTAGGTTGTGTTTGGTTTCTGATGATTTCATTTTTTAATTTCAATATTCTAAACGCAGTAGTTATCATTCTTTCTGAATTTTCACATACACTTGTAAAAACATGTTCATCAAAAACTGAAAATGTGTTGACTCTATTACTGCTATATATAGCTAGCTCCAATTGAAGAAATTAAAGCCACGTTTATCAGAAAAAAAAGGACTAAAAAGTGAAGGTTATATATATTGAAGTGTATGTTGTAACATGATAGATTATAAAAAAAATATGAGCAACTAATAAGTTTTTGAATAATAAATCAGTTAATAAAAATAGAATATTTATAATGAAAATTATAAAATATTTTAAATTTAAAACAATCATCAATTAATTTTATATTTTTTTTTATAAAAACAGAACATCTAAAATTTTAAAAAATAGAACATTCACTGTTATTGAATTTTTATTAATTATCTAATATTATTGATAGAGTATTTATTTGTGTTATGTTCGTTCCTTGTGCAGTTTGTTAGGCAGTTACTTTCCAGAAGTACAGTCTCTCTACATATTTGTGAATCGTGTATAAATATTATTGTACATACAGATTTGGAAAATAAAACAAAAATAATAATAAGAATATTCAGTTGAAAGTACTCTGGGGTTTTAATTTCTGGCGGAATGTGATTGTCATGCATCTCCTCCTCCGCTTCTGCATAAAGTTCATAGTTCAAATTCTATGTTTTTTCATTAGAGCTGCATATACTAAGTTGATGGAGCAAATATAAAAATTTTGTTTATTTGTGTTAATTCCCTAAGCTAGCTAAGAACCTAACTAATTAAGAACACTGCTGGCGAGTCATTAAAAAGGTTTAATAATGGTAGGTTGGTTTTGTATGTCTTGGCATATAATCATATCATATATATATTATTCGTGAGAGTTGACATTTCTCAAAAGAATCTTTAAAAGAACTATTTGGCATCATTTTTAATATTTGATGGATGAAGACATACGTCCAACCTAGATACTGACATATATCAGCGATCAACACACCTATAAAATACTACAAACATATATATATATTTATCTTCTTTTTTTGTTTGTTTTTTGACCCATAAAGGAGAATTATATCATGTCCGATAACATACAAGAACCACAATTACTTATTTTATAATCCATGTGCCAGAGGTGCGTAGTATTTATTTCCCCATTTTCGTCCATTTCTATCATTTTTGTAGAATGTAACAGTTATGTATTATTAATAGATGCGATACGGTTGTGTATAATGAGGAAATACTCATCAATATCATAATCATAATAATCATGTTAAACAATTAGTTTCCTGACGGAAAAAAAAAATTTTAAAAACTTTTCCTCTATTTTTTTCTTGAAGTAAAACTTTACTTCAAAGAAATAGTCAAATAATGACAATTACAAATATGATATTAGAAAAATCATTAATTAAAACTAAATATGATAAGAAATAAAATATTGGAGATATACTTATATGTGAGTGGTATGTATAAAATTGTGAAACTCGCGAGTTTAAGTAAAATCGTGGAGTAGCCGACCTAGACTTGACTTGCAAGTTAACTCATAAATTCGTGTGAGTTTACCTGTTATATAAAAATAAAAAATACTATACATAACCTCAAATAATCTAGACTTCAAAATTAAAAAAATTTAATTTTGAAATACATAACGATAGCTAAACTAGTGGTATATATTATGATGATATAAATATTTTAATATATTCAAATGACAATTATCAATTATGCAATAAGTACAATAATATAGAACACACAAGATACAAATTGTACGCAAAGAGGAGAGTGTGAGAAAGTAATTAATTTTAAAACACTAACTCTTAAGGAAAAATCTTCATTTTTGTCAACACGATGTTGTTTTGAGTAAAATTTGGTCAAATTTCAAACTCTTTAACTCGCTCATAAACTTGCGAGTTTATCGAGTTTACCAAGTTTACATGAGTTCAACCAAGTGACATACAAATTTAATACTGAGTTGACTATTTCATTACCTAAACTCATAAATTCATAAGAGTTTAATAGTTAAACCTAGAGTTTGAGAATCATGGATACGTATAAACATTTTCTTTCCTTTTTACGATAAAAATATCATTGGTTAGAATTTTATTTAATTTGGACTAATAAATCTGTGTATATACCATGTACAATAGTAGGTTTTCATCGACTTCTAATAATCAATAAAATATGTATTATAAACTTCACTTGAGTGTACGATGGTTATCTATCAAAATCTATCAAAATATCATAATGGGTGACAATTCATATGAGTGACAAGTGGTAGCACTATTGTTGAGAGATGTTGTCTCCCCACAATTTGACAAATGCAGCACCTGATAAGAAGATAACAAATAAAAAGTTTTATGAGTATAAATGTAAAATTACTTTCGAGAGGAAATTTCAAATTTCAAATTTTAATTTTAGAAAAATTGAGAGTAAATTTTATTTTTTAAATAGATAAAATATGAAAAAGAATTTTACTATTAAGATTTTTTAATTTCAAATCTAAAATTTAAATAATTGAATTTTAAAAAATTAAATTAAAAATTTATTAATTTGAAATTTGAATAATTAACTTTTTATTCAAATTAGTAAATATTTGAGGTAGTAAATATTAAAAAAAATAAAAAAGCTTTTTTAATATGATTTTAAAAAGCTAACAAAGTTTTTACCCAATGGATAAGGAGGGAAATTTCCCTCCCAAAATTTTGAAAATCAAATAGATCCTCATCTCTCTCACATAAGAGTACTATAAAGTAGGAGAAAGAAAAAAAGAGAGCTAACAGAAGAGAGAGAAACAGCCAAAAAAAAGGAGAGCTTGAGAGAGAAAAAGTGGAGGGCTGAGAGAGAGAGGGCATTGAGCCACCGGTGCGGAGGAAGGAAAAGAAGCCGGTAATGGCAGGAGAAGATGTAGCTATTGTCGTCGCTGTCGCTGAAGTAGACGAGATAAGAGGAAGATTCGAACAGGGAAGGGAGAGGCATGGCTTGAGGTCTCATTGGTGGAGGATCCACAATACGGCGGCGAGCTCAACAGCGACGTCTTCTCTTCTGCGACGTTCTGCACCTTCTTCAAGAGCATAGCTTCCGACCTTACTGGACCGTCTTCTTTGGATGGTATTCACCATTCAACACTCAAAATTCAAAATTTTTTTCAAGTTGTTTTAGATCTTTTTTTTTCTGATTTGGAACTGTTTTTTCCTTTTTTTTCGATTTGATAACTCAGATCTTAAGTTCTGTGTCATGTTCTGATAACGTTGAAGGAGTCGGGTCGTGTATGCCACTGGGAGACGGCGACGCTGGCTTGAGGCGCAGAGGAGCTCGGAGACGAAATAAATCTAACGACAAGGCTGTACAGCGAGGCTGGAGGCAGATGACTCAAGCACACACGCGTACCGAAGATGAAGGTATCATCAGGTAAGTGTTATTATCTAATAGTCACATTGGTTTGGTTGTGGTTGAAGAGATTGAAGTATTCCTCATATTCTGATTATTGTTGTGTTCTTTTCAGGGAGTTGATTATTGAAACTTCAAAGCAAAGAAAGCCTCAACAAATTATAATTTTCCAAGGAAGCTGGCAACAAGTAAGGGGAAGGAAACAAAGAGGATGGTCATCGTTTAGCAGGATCTAGAGTGAGTTTCCCTTTTTCTGTTTTTGCTTTAGTTTATCATAGTATCTAATTTGTCTAATCCAATCTAGGAAGAAAAAAACTCATGGTGTATTGTTTAGTGAATTTGTCGACCACTTGGCTCCTCTAATGGTGGAGGAGAGAGGGCTGAACCGTTGATTGTTGTACTCCAGTTCGTTAGGGTCAACCGGTGGGATGGGAAGACATCTATCCAAAGTCATTTTGACATATCCAAGCCACTTATTGATCAGGATTTGAAGGAGATACATGATTTCTGTAACAGGTATTCAATGTTTGCTGGTTATGGCTTTATGTTTTCTTTCTCGCAGGCTATGTTTTTTTTATTTTATCTAAATGATTTTATGTTTTCGTGTACCAGCTTTTACTGGTTTCATTTGCATTAATTAATAGAATGAAACAAGTTTCTTAACTTGAATGTTTGCTGGTTATTGGTTTATGTTGTCTTGCTCACAGGCTTTGCTTTTATTTAACTTAGATGGTCAACTATATAAATGCAAAAAGTGTACATTGTTATGGTGATATCTCTCATCAAAGACGGGAGATTGGAAGAAACCCAAACAGATGAAGAGGTAATGACCTTCAATCTTTATCCGAGAATGTAGAAGTTATGTTTTATGTTTGATATGGCTAATTATCATATTATTAGTTTTCTATATTTTATTATATTTAATTATTTAGGTTGAATATTCTGAGATTGATAATAAAAATGGTTACAAAAGAAAAACATCAAGAGATGCAATGATAGAAATTAATTTATTGCATTTTATTAAAGAAAAATCAATTTTTGGGTTAATGAAAATAATATTCAATATACCTCTTTGATTTCTTTGAACTAGATTTTGTTTTTTGTGCAACAGGCAGTGGGCTTAGAAGTGTTATGGTGTTAGTTCATCAATGTCCATTAAAGATTTTGCAATTGGTGTAGTGTTAGTAGAAGCACATAGATTACTCTCTATCCTTTGTTAGTGCCGTGTAAATCATGTTTTCCTCAGCTATTTCTTGCTTCTTTTTTTTTCTTTTTTGTTGATTGTTTATTTTATTTTGCAATGGTTGAAGGTTGGTACTGATGCCGCAACAATGGAAGATTAGTAATTGGGAGACTTCAGACTTGGTTCTCTTAATGAGCAGGTAAACGATAAACCTATAGAAGAGACTTATTCACTTTCAAACCATTTAGAACTCACTGATACAGTTGTCTATTGTTAAACAAATGTATCCTATTGTTAACAAGAGAACTATAAGTAGTGACCATCAATGTAAAGCTTGCTTCATCATATACTTAATTATTGGTAATGAATGCTTTTAATTTGGTGTTTTGGGTTATCTAGAGGTCTATGATCCCTATGATGAGTTTTTTTAAGTTTGGTTTTGGTCATTGATAATAAATTACTTAATTAGTATTTATAGTTATGTATTTATGTTTATGCAATTCCAGAGATATATTCCCTTCTTGAAAATTAAACACTTTTTTATTGTTTTTAGTCTGCAGGAGTACCCACTACATGCAAATTAGTAGATAAATTCAATACTACAATAAGCAAGAGAAACCAAAGAGGCAAGTGTCGAAGAGGTGCCTGATTGTGTTTAGATAATTGTGCTCTCCCTAAAATCATCTTTCTATATGGTCAAAGTGTTTACAAGACTTCTGTAATTATTCTATGGTGTTGTTGTTTCAGTAAAGATGAATGTGTTTCTTTTTGCTCCACCTTCACTACTCCTTAAAAAAGGTGCACATAAGATTGGCAGTTGAGTATATTATATTTATTATCTGCTAGAAATTGTCCAAATTACAAAATTGTGTTTCATTCTACCAACTTTTTTTTTTCATACAATTGTTAAATCTCAACCCTTTTTCATGTTGTTATATAATTCAAAATGCTTTACAAATTACAAAATGATCAATTCTTGGTGTATTTCTTAAATATTCTAATTCCATATTGTTAGATGAGTTAAGTTTGTGTATTGTAATTTCCATTCCAGGATCAAGAGAGTTTGTGAGATGAATTAATATTCATAATCTAGCTCATGTTTGTGAGATCAACCACTTTAGTATGTATGAATTAGTATTCATAATCTAGCTTATGTTTTTAGCATACACTACATGAATATGGTTGCTATCATCTCATTACAGATTCACTTCCTAATTACTCACAATAATATTTTTCGTAATGTTATAAGTGCAGGGCTGTTTTGATGAAGTAAATCACTATGATATTCATATTATTAACAGCCCTTCATCGCCCTTCATCCAGAGTTCTAATGTTGTATTTCCATTTTTACCATAGTGGTATGCTCACATTTCAATCTATGGAATTTGCATGAGGAATATCTTAATGGATTATAATTATGCTTTTTATAAAAATAAGTTTAAAAATCAGAATTATCTTTTAATATTGATGTGGAATTTGAGTACTTAAAAGTGATTCTGCACCCACTGTTATTTTAACATCTGTTATAAATGATATTGATGCCCTATGAGGTCTAAACGAAATTCGTTGTGATTCCCCTCTTTGTCTAGGTGACAATGACCACTTCAAACAGAGGTTTGTGTTATGTTTATAATGGTATTTAATGTACATATAAAAATCTTATGGCAAAGCAATTTTTTTTCTTAAAAATTGTTATACTTATATCATTTTAATTATGTATTAATAAGAGAGGAAAGGAGAAAATTGGTGGCACGAAACCAATGCAAGTGTATTGGGGATCAAAGACTTAGCAAAGTGGAATGCATCTTTGAAGTGAATGAATTCTAAAGATAGGGGAGTAATACTAAGCAAGGATCGGATGACTTTGATGAAATCTTATATCTGCAATTTTTGCTATTTTTTTGAGGCATTTGATTATTTATTGCTGTGATGTTGTTTTGTTTGATCTCACTTTTATGTTGGGTGTTTAGTGAATAACAAAGATATATATATATATATATATATATATATATATATATATATATATATATATATATATATATAAATATAAATA
>JASCZI010271877.1:29447-41504 GCA_036250425.1 Stylosanthes scabra
AATAAGAATTTTTCTAATGATTTAGAATAAACAAAATTAATTTCTAAATTTACCTTAAACTTTACGTATGAATTTAAATGTAGTTGTTATTATCTTTTATACTTTATTATACTGAAATATGTATAATTCATATAACTTAGGATTATAAATAAAACTAAAATTTTTTAAATTGCAAATTAAAATAATAACTAACCTTTTTATATAAATATATTGGACCAACATTATTTTTATAATAATTTTTAATTACTTGATATACAAATAATTTTAAATACAATATATAAGTTTAAATTAAATAAAATTGTGTTGCGCGGGCAATATTATAAACTTCACTTGAGTGTACGATGGTTATAATGATAACACGTGGTGTAGTAGTGTACGATGGTTATAAACTAGGGTGAAGAGGATTAGATCTATGGTTATAATGATAACACGTGGTGTAGTAGTGTACGATGGTCTTCACTTGAGTTCACGCGCTTGTTTTATTTTATTTTTCTTTTTGGTTGTGGGCCAGTTTGGAAAGCCAATCGAACCCAAATACTACCCGAACGTTAACAGAATGAGAAGGCACACTATGTCTGATCTAACACACCATTTTTCAAGCTTCTGGAGGAACAATGCCTTCCAAATGGGATGAAGCTAAGAGATGGATTTGTAGCCCAATTGTGCATCATAATCATGCTCATAATCCTCCCCAAATGGCAGCTTATTAGTTATTACTACTACAATAATAATCATAGTTATTCATCACCTTCTACGGTTCCAATTAGGCATGGTTCCTTAGTTGTGAGGAATTGGGGAATAATAGAGGAAATTAGAAACTCATAGTTTCAGTTCCTTGAAATGATAATCCATATGATGATTCTGTTTATGCTTATGAAATTGGGGATGAAATAAATTCTTTATTCTTCTCGTAGTCCACGGCTTTACGGTGCACCCATATTTCCGCAAAGCTCTATTTGAAACGCCCTTTCTCTGTACACTAAATTCATTAGTCCACGGTGCACTTACATTAGCGTGTCACACATTCAGCCACACATCTATTTTCTCTTCATACTCTTTACCACTTCATCTCTCTACTAAGGCACTGTCCTTATCTAAATAGACTAATTAGGTGATCACTAAATCAATCTAAGTTAATTGATTTTTTTATTGAATTTTTTTTTAGTTTTTTTGTGGTATTTTTTAATTTGGTAGGACAATAATTAATTTATTATTGCATGTATAAAGTGAAATTTAAAATTCTGAGACTTATTTAAGTGGATTAGCGAGCTTCGCTAATTATTAAACTAATCTAAGTTAGCGTTATGAAAAATAACATAGTCTCATGTGTACGCTTTGTTTCCTCTTTGATCCAATGACCGAAAAAGCAAGCAACCCATGAGAGGAGTGGATAACGTTATCAAGAAGGAATGAAGGATGGTGAAAGAGTAGTAATTGTTTTTTTTTTTTTTGGACACGGAGTAGTAATTGGTTAGAATAGCATGTTCCTATTAGGTTGTTTCTTGGGGCGGGTTAGGCTAAAATTGGGTTGGGAAGTTGTAAGGGCTTTGGCCCATGACCAAAAAAACCCATCGTGTTCTGAGACACTGAAGTACACTTCAAAGTTCAAACATTCGGCCGAGGCTGTAGTAAAGATGGCAAAAACCTCCCTACCAAAAAAAAAAAAAGGCAAAAACCTTTGTCTGTTAAATGCCAACCCTCTTGCTGTAACAACGGTGAACTTGTATCTAACTAGTGAATGAATGTGTAAAATATGTGTTGTGATACTAAAAATGGAGGTTGTCCCATCTAATGATTTTAAAAAAAATCAAATATTTGGAGGTGCAGTTGAGGCAATGTTGAAGTGGTAGAATCATTAACTTTTTAAAATACTGTATAGGGGTTCAAACATGGTGAAAAAAATTATGTAGGTTCAATGGGTGTATTGTGATATTTAGAATTGGAGCTCTTCATGAATTAAATATTTATAGTATTGGTTGATTTTTAATGATTTGGGCCTAGGCCTGATGTACTACCGAAAAAAAGATTTTTTAAAAATTGTAACAAAGTTAAATTGATGTAGTTGTTAGTTCACTTATCTGCGTAAATAAGTGTTGGAGTTTCGAATCTCATCATGTCCATACAACAACTCATTAGTTAGTCCTTAAATAGAGACAGATAATTATTGATTTATTGGATTGGAACCACAAAAAAAAATATAAAAATTATAATTATCAATTGATTCCATGTATTGAAAGTTGAAACAGTCAAAAGCTAGGAATACTACTTAACTCAAAAATATTTTAAAACAGAAAGATGAAATCATTAATATGATATTATTATATACTAACGGATGAAGTGAATTTTGTGAATTATTGTTGTGTAAAATAATATTTGGATTAGACGTGAGAGAGTGAGTTGGAAATGGTGGGCGAAATAACAAATTTTGTGTTTTAGAAATTAGAAAAAAGAATGAATTGGTTCCAGCCGAAAAAGAATACAATAAAAGTAAAAGAAGAAATGAAATATGGGAATTGTGGCTGGCGAAGAGAGAGAGAAAGAAAATATGACAAAAGAAGACAAGAAACGAGGTTGCATGAGAGAGAAACACAACAAAAAGAAGATTGTGTTTGTGTTCGAGAAAGAGAGGCACAGAAGAAGAAGAAGAGAGCCTCTGCCCTCACGGACATGGTCGAAGTCGAAGGGACCTTCCTCTGAGATCATCATCCTCCCAGGGCCACCATTACCACAATTCAATAAGGGGTTCACTTCTATTTTTTCCCTCATAATCAAATTTTCAATATTTCCCTTCAAACCATTCCCTCTTTTCCCCCTTCTTCTTCCTCAAATTTCATTCCATCCTGCGTTCTTCATTGCTTCCTCTCCATTCTCCCTTTTGCAGGGTAATTCAGTTTCTCTTTTTTATTCTTGGGTTTCCTTTCTTTTTTTCAATGAATAAGGAAAAAGGGAAAAAGCATTGAGCTTGCTTGCTGATAGGGTTATTCCTTGTGGTTATTCTCAGCATTGCCATTATTATGTTGTTTGAAGGGGAAAAAATATATTCATTTTGTTGATTGTTGGTGTGGTTTGTTTCAGCTCCCCCTCCAAACATTGCTGGGAATCATTCATTCTGAGAGGGGGGATATTGAGCTCGGTTATGTACTTGTTGTTGGGCTTGGGCACAAGGTTGTAATGAAATTATAAAACTACACAAAATGAGGGACCCGGACGTGATCTTCGGCTCCCAGACCCGCCATTAATTTGTAAATTATACCTACGTTTTACCTACTTACTGAATTTCTGCTGGATACCAACTTCAAGTTCAAGGGTTTTTCTTCACTGCAAAGTTTTGTACATATGCTATAACATGTATCATATAGCTTCCTGGCAATAAAGAGATATTGACTCTGTCTCAAAGTCTACCAGTGTGGCATTGGCCCCACAAAGACATGGAAAGTAAATGGCCCCCCTTTGGGTTATGCCTTTGGACTTACATTCTACTCATCTCTCTCTGTGGAATTCAGCAGTCTTGCTCTCTCAATGATGAAGGTCATTTTCATGGATTTCCCTCTTGCTTTATATTCATTTTCTTGTGTCTAATCTATTATTTTTCTCATGATGCATTTGAATGGATCAAATCAGGATTGGCTTTACTGAAATTCCAGCTCAGAATCACGACTGATCCTTACAGGGCTCTGGCGAATTGGAATTCAAATGATTATGATGCCTGCAAGTGTTCAGGTGTCCATTGTGGTAAAGTGAATATGCTGTAAGTTCCATGGTTTTATCCTCTATAGCTTTTTCGGTGAGAATTACTTGTTTTAGCGAAGGCCATTCTTCATTTTTTTAAAGAAAGCTGCTAGTTTGATAGATATGACTGCAGTGTTGAGCTTGGCATGCTCACTGGATTTTATGCCTTACTGTTATTTCTTGTAGGGACCTCAATGGACTATCTTTGGCAGGGACATTGGCCCCTGAGCTTGAGAAAATTAGTCACTTTAAATATCTGTAAGGATCCCTATCAGCATTCGTCTTTAACCAGTGACAGCTCTGATTGAATTTTATCTTGTAATTCGTAATAACAAAAAATCTTAGAGCTCAGTATTTGTCATATATAAATATAAATCTTTCTTAAATTGTCTTAGTAGTCATGATATGCATCGAAAGTGCTTATTATTCCACCACAAAGTTTTAGTAGAATTCTGGGTATACCTTAAATGAAATTTTGTTTTCACATAGGTCGGTTTGTGGAAATACAATTGTAGTCACTGATGATTCTTCATCTCTGAAAACTTTACCTCCCCTCAAGAATAGAAAGTTGGCACCATGGTAATTGGTTCTTCATATTTCTCCTTCGCTTGGTGATCTTATTTTGTCCATTTCATCCTTTCCTTCCATGTTTCACTCAAGCATTGAACAACATTGTTTTGGCTTCTCTGATATTAAGGTTCAAGACAGAGAAGGCTTCCTCTCATGGCATCAAAGAGAATTACTGCAACAATTTGTCCGGTGAGTATAGAACATTGATTGAGTTGTAGCCTGTGAAAAATCACTTTTAATTTACTTCCAAAACATGTCTTGCATCTTGTAGGTTCTGATGGGCTAGAGATTGATCCAGGAACATTAAATCTAGTCAATTCTGCACGTCGACGGTTGCTTGATGAGCCCAGCAGTAATCTCGCCGCTGCACCTTTTCCTGGCGCGCCTGTACCGATTAGTTCTGTTCCAACTTCCCTGAGCAGTGGAGCTTTCCCAGCTGTACCCGTTCCCAAACAAACGGAGTCTCCCAACTCACCGCCTTCAAGTTCTAATTCTCCACCAAAAGATAGTCATTCTTCAAACAAAAATGGTTCATTTCCTTGGAAGATTGTTCTTATTGTTTTATGCGTGCTTATCTTGGTCATGATTATTTTGGTCCTGCTTTGGATTTGGAGAAAAAGAGCTGTAAAAGTAATAAAGCCCTGGAAGACAGGAATAAGCGGACAGTTGCAGAAAGCATTTGTAACCGGTAATATTCCAATGAGACAAATTAAATAAAAACCACATATTGCACATGATTCAAATGAACAAATATATTCAGCCCATGTCCTAGTGTCGAATTTTGTTGAAAAGTTTAAAATGGGATTTCTGTGTTTGTAGTCTCATTTAAAATGGTGAAACTGCTTAATGTCTCCATATGAAATGCAGGGGTCCCAAAATTGAACCGAGCAGAGCTGGAGACAGCTTGTGAAGATTTCAGCAATATCATTTATGAGTTAGAGGCATGCACCATATACAAAGGAACTCTGTCCAGTGGCGTTGAGATTGCTGTTGTTTCTACTTGTGTTACTTCTTCAGCAAATTGGTCAAAGAGCATGGAGATGGCATATCGGAAAAAGGTTTGTAAAAGATAAAGATATGTGAATTATGAACCCAAGTTGTTCTATTAAGTGGACTCTCGATTCTCAAACTTGACCTATTGCTAATTTTGTTTGTTATATGCTTCAGCTCGATACTTTATCTCGTATTAACCACAAGAACTTCACCAATCTAATTGGTTACTGTGATGAAGAACAACCATTCACAAGGATGATGGTGTTTGAGTATGCTCCAAGCGGAACCCTATATGAGCATCTGAATGGTAATACTCTTTTTTCCTTTTAGTTTTTATCTCGAACATGACAAAACTGAATCAATCTAATGCTTATTCATTTCAGTTCCTGAAGTTGAACATCTTGACTGGAGTGCAAGGATGAGGGTTATCATGGGCACTGCTTATTGTCTTCAGTACATGCACCATGATCTGAATCCGCCAATAGCTCATTCCGAGCTGAGTTCCGAATCTATATTGTTAACTGATGACTTTGCAGCTAAGGTACTCTCACATCTCTCGGACCCCTTTTGCTTGCTTTTATTACATTGTGGACAATTAACTTATCTCCTGTCCTTCGTTCGCTCAGATCGCAGAGATAATTTTTAGCAAGAGTGTAGTATCGCCAACCAAAACAACTGAAGGTGAATCAAAGAAATCCAAGTTGCCACCCGAGTGCTGTCCTGAAACCGACGTCTATAGATTTGGACTTTTATTGCTTGAAATCATTACTGGGAAACTACCATACCAGGACCGTCGCAACCTTGCTGTCCTTGCAGACTGGGTAAACGTTTGGTCTCTCTTTTTTTGCAGTGTTTCTTGCTTCAGCAGTTTGTGAAGAAAATAGTAAAAAGGAATACGATTTTAGTGTTATCAATTATCCTTCATAAATTTTTTGAAATAGAAAACAATTGCAATAAGGTCTCTCTCACAAAATCCTGAAAATGAAACAAGTGTAACCACATTGTTGTGTGGCACCCTCTTAACAAAGAATGATTCTCCATGAACATTGCAGGCTGCTCAGTGCTTGCATCAGAAGACAAGCGACCGCTCTATTGTTGATCCCACGCTGCAGTCCTTCAAAGACGAAGAACTCAGTGTCATATTTGATGTGATCTATGAATGCACTCAATCAAATGCAAGTCTAAGACCAACAATGAAGGAGGTAACTCTCAAGTTGAGGGATGCACTTAAAATATCACCGGACCAAGCTGTCCCAAGACTTTCTCCACTCTGGTGGGCTGAACTGGAGATCTTGTCAATGGAGGGCACTTAAAATCTCTCTTCTCTGTGTTGTAAGTTCAAGTCTCTCTCTCTCTCTCTCTCTATCTCTCTTTCTAACATGTATCAAGCTGGAAGAAGATAGCTTTCTGAGAAATGTTTACTACTACAATTTTTCTTTCTTTTATTTTATTATTTTTTTGTAAAAGCTTATGTGATTAATACCATAGCTATTCTTATCCCGCTGTAAGTATGTGTGTCTATGTTATGTTATGTTATTGTCACTTTGCAAGTGTGGGGGTACTGTAAAGTAACTACATTTATTGATCAAGTTTGGGACTAAAATGTCTAACAAATTTTATTGGCTACTTCTATATCAATCTATTCAAGTATTAATTGAACTTGTAATAATTTCTCTGACTAAGATAGTCTACCTCTTCCAAACCACATATATTCATTCAAATTTGTAGATACTTTTCTAATCTAATTCATCAATATTCTATTTTTGATCTAACCATATTTATCTTTATGTGGTCTTACAGTACTCATAGTTTCTTTGGGTAACTGAAAACAAAAACTAAAATCAAGAAACGGAAACTTTGTAGAATAAGTTAATGCTAATTATTTCACCAAAAAAAAAAGTTAATGCTAATTATTCAAATATTATAATGGATTTAATTTCTATGTATTTACAGGGTGGGACGTTTTTACACCGTTAACCCTTTGAAGTTATGATTCTTAATGAGGAACTACTCATTCTGATAATCCACCCACAACCTTTTTAAATTTTTATTGGTTGACACTGTAAATGTGCTCTATATAAAAATACTATCAATACATAGGTTTCTTTATAATGTCATCTAATTAAATCATTTCATTTGTATCATCATTTAGGTAGCAAGTGTGAAAGTGAAAACTAATTATACCTACCAATATGATAATATAATAATAATAATCATCATTATAATTATATATCTATGTAAAATTATTCATACCGAAAATATACTAAAATCATTTTTTTTTATAAAAAAAATTAGTGTTTATTAAAATAACTTTTTTTTTTTCAAATATCAATTGCATAGTGTGAATTTAGAAATAATAAAAATTGGATTAAAAGTCATCTTTAAAAGATCACTGGTAAATCAAAGTATTGAACTCATTTGAAACAAGGTTTTGTCGAACAACCTACGAGGTAATGACAGATAATTAATTAATTAATTAACATAACAAATAGACGATAGGTAACGTACTAAAACAAGACAAAGTTAGCGGTAGTTTCCACTATAGGTATAGGTAGTGACTCATGCAAACACTTGTAATTGAAAGTTGAAACTTTGTAATTATTTCAATAATTTAACTTTAGGCTTGTTACTTTCACCTTTTTATCACAACTTGTGTCCCTGTAATCATGTGTTATCTGTTATATTTACCAGCTCTACCAATCATCATCAAGAATCACAACTATTCCAATCTTCCGGGATGGATAATACATAATAGTGTGGGAAAGTGCCAAAAAAATGTTACAGTGATTGGTGTATGATATTGATAGCTTATCTTATTGACTATACAATTTTTCACTGCTCCTTTTTGCTAACCACCCTCCACAACTTGATAAATGATAATCCAATGGCTAAGGTTCCCACCAATTTTATTCTAAGATCACCTAAATCATTTTGATGTGACTTTATCACTCTTTTGAACATTTCTGTGGACTAAAATCACCCAGTTGTCAAATAAGATAAAATATAGACTATGACATATCCCCAGAAAATAACTTCTAATTCATTAAACAAAGGTATAAGTTAAGACTAAAAATTTGTGTTCATTAGTCCCATTTGAAATCTTACTAATAAAATATGTGACGGTATAGTTGAATTGATTTACTACTATTAAATTGCACAAAATTATTTAATGATATAAATTGGTAGGTGTGTATCAGATTAAATATATTATATTGTAGATTAAACCTGCTAAATGAGATTTATCAGGTAAAGAAAGAAAATTATTATACAAGAAAAACACCAAGCTGTAGCTCTTAATTACGATACCCATATTAATGCTGGAGTGTGAGGAAGCATGAGCATGACACCACAAAAATTTTGCCATGCATGGATTTGTTGTACTTCAATGTTAATTTATATACGGACAAAAAGGAAGTGGTAGTCTCCCACTTTCAACAATAATCCATGCATATTTTGTACTTTCCATGGCAAAAGAGTCTTAATTTGGTGTTTGGCTTAATTAGCATGACTCTTTTGGATGCATGGGAAAAAAAAAAGTAAATGCTAATTTGCTAAAACACTATTTGAGAGGATTATGTATGTATCGACATGTGAAATACGTACATACACACTATTTCTTTCAGTTTGAGCCACCAATACTATTAACTTGTGTCATATGCCAGCTCTGTGACATTATATGCATGTATCATATATGTATAAACATGTTACTACTAAAATATTAAAATAATATATTATCTCTAAATAAAGTGGCTTTAAGAGTACCTCGAGACTCTAAAATAATTAAAGGATAAAAAGCATCGGCAGAGAAATTATTTTTAATTTGACAACAAGTCTAAATTAATCCTCACTTTAATTATACTTTTCCATAATTTTGGTGACTCTATACTTTTCTATATATAGTTTAGGTGAAAAAGCACTTTAGGTTTTTTTTTCATAGTTATATACTTACTAGTTGTTTGAGTCACTTTATTGTCAAATTAGTAATCCGGTATTTTTTTAAGTATTATTAAATTTAATTTACATGGAAATATATTAAGACGTAAATATTTATTAGAGAACTAGTGGTGCCATGTATTATTTAAGAAAAATTTATTCGATAAATATATAAATAAATACAAATGCTTATAATATAAATTTTACTTTTTTTATTCTATAAAAATTAAAATAAAATATAATACAAATGTGAATCTTTATATATTTCTAATAAAACTCAATATGCACCAGATAAATCCTCACAAATAAATAATTGAAAAATAAATAAAAAATGATTTTAGTTCCCATTCCATATGTATGTATGCAACTATGCAAGTCCCTTTTCAGAAGAGTTTGGAGGCAAGTGAAGATATAGACAAAGAAAACTAAGGAAAATGGATGCTTGGAGTTGTTTCCATAAGCCACCATGGCTAGTATTGAATTATTGGAAAGAAATTCTGCTTGCTGTCTGTTGATCTGGACCACACAGAAAGCAACAAGCATTGCAATCTGTATTATTTCAACAAGACAAGTAAACAACAATTTTTGGTTTTTGATAGTTCAACCCCCACACCCTTCCATTTCATCAGCATAAAAGAGTGTGTCAATTGCTCAAGAAATCGTATAATAGTGCTGTCACCTGCTCAATCTTACACTTAAATGCTCACTTTTTTTTTTAACAAGACTACCTAAACTAAGAAACTATCCACATAACAATAATATTCAATTAAAAAATAGGAGAAGACGTTATTATTATTATTATTATTATTATGATCATGATGGTCCCCATAGTCAAGTGGTTCAGGCTTCGACTTACTAATGGTGTCTGTTCTGTAAAAGCAACAATTTGAGTATAACAACATGCACCACTTGTTACAATGTAGGGCCAGATGCAATTGGAAGCACTCAGTACTTGAAAGCTGAAAGCTATGCCCTTATTATTATTTTATCACGGGGATATGTAAGGACTAAGGAGCTTCACTTCAATGGAAATGAACCCTACAGAATTATTCCCACCATTCTTTTGGACTCTGCTGCATTTTGACTACTTGTTTTGCACTTAACTACCAATCTACCATTCTACTACTTCTATTGCTAAATGACATTGCATTTACCTACCAAAAATTGGATAGTGTCATATTCCTTACTTTTTCTATTTCTTGCCCTGAATAGTCCTAGATTTCATATGCCTTTGTAGGGGAAAAAAACTAGAGTTCTGTACCTGATTTGGTATGGACTATGGTATATAAAAGGCAATAATTCGCTTCTAATTTGTCCTTGGAATCACTCCAATTTCCAAATCAAAACCATAAATGAAAGAAATTTGAAAGACTAAAAACCAAAGCCACTGCCCAATACTACTACTACACAGATTAATTAAGAGGAGATTGGTTTCTTATTGTTTTCACATTAGCTACAATAAAGAATGAAAAACTAATACATATTACAAAGTTACACATGAATCTGCCAATTAAGCGAAGGTGTGCTCATCCATTCACTATATTTTCGATTTGCCTTCTTACAGAGAAATGCAGGAGAAAACCTAAAAAAAAAAAAAAAACAGGACATAAATCCTGAAAATTTAAAATAAAAAGTTTACCATACACAATCTATATTTAGAAGGTAAAAACAAATTAGGCTCTCTTCATCAGGTATCTAGGTTCAAAGATTCAACTTCAGAAGGTAATTGGATGGCAGAGTCAGAAAGTGTACGCAATTGAGAGAGTTCCTCAGTGGGTGAAGGTAACGGTGAAGAAGATGCAGTTGCAGTTTCAGATTGAAAAAGAGATGGAGATTCCTCTTCAACCATCAAATTCTGCAAGCCTGGCTTCAATTCAGTGTTGCAGAACCTCTCATACTCCTCTTTATCCCCTCCTTTCTTCTTCACCTCCACCACAACCAAAGAAGGAGTCAACTCAAATATCTCAGCAGCAATGGCCAATGGCCCCTTCACACCTTCTCTGGAACCTTCCAAGCTTACCCTGCAGTCCTTCTTCCTCACCGTGAAGCTCACCAACTGAGCAATCTCCTCCAATTTCGATATAATCTTCGAAACCGGCGCACCCGAAACAAACCTCGCCTCATCACCCTTCTCCTCAAATAAGCCAGACAGATCAAAACCTGGAGAAAACGATATGATATCAAAAGCATTCAAACTCGCCGGCCGCGGCAACAAAGCACTCTTCCTCTTCCTCCTCCTCCTCCTTTCACTTTCCTCATCCTCAAACTCATCCGTTTCTGACAAATCAGAAGAATTATCGACATCATTACCACCGTCATCACCACCAGCAACGTGCTGCACTAGCTTATTGCCATCCTCAAGATGGAACTTAATCTGCTTAAAGCCTTTCTTGAACCACCGATTCTCCATGATTTCCGGAATGGAAATCCTCCTGTCAGGGTTAGTATCAAGAAGCCTAGCAACAAGCCTACACAATTCAGGGGAAAACCACCTAGGGCACCGAAACTCGCCCTTGTAGATCTTCTTATACATAGCCATAACATTGCGGTCATGGAAAGGTAAATAGCCTGCCATCAGAACGAACAACACCACTCCACAAGACCAGATATCAACCTTCGCAGCGTCGTAGCCCTTCCTCGCAAGAACCTCAGGTGCTACGTAAGCAGGGGTTCCGCAAAACGTGTGGAACAAACCGTCCTGCCTAATCTGATCGGAAACGGCGCTGAGGCCAAAATCGGAGACCTTAAGGTCGCCGTTCTCGTCGAGCAAGAGATTCTCCGGCTTGAGGTCACGGTGGAAGACGCCTCTATTGTGGCAGAATGAGACGGCGG
>JASCZI010271877.1:41514-53234 GCA_036250425.1 Stylosanthes scabra
CTGCTGGAAGTACTTTCGGGCGAGTTCTTCCTTGAGGCGGCCTTTGGCGACCTTGGTGAAGAGCTCGCCGCCGCGGACGTACTCCATGACGAAGTAGATCTTGGATTTGGTGGCCATGACTTCGAAGAGCTGGACGATGTTAGGGTGGCGGACGCGGCGGAGGATGGAGATCTCGCGCTTGATGTGGGAAACAAGGCCGGTCTTGAGGATCTTGTCCTTGTCGATGACCTTGATGGCGACGCCCTCACCGGTGTTGATGTTGCGGGCGTGGTAGACCTTGGCGAAGGTTCCGTGACCGAGGAGCTTTCCTATCTCGAAGCGGCCCAGGAGGAGGTTGTTCTTGGTGGGAGCCAGTGCCTCAGCCATCATGGACCAATTCGATATGCCCGACCCACGCCTTTGACTTCTTTTCCCAAGCCAAGGGAAAACAACTATATATATATGGTGAGTTCTATGTTTGTTAGAATGGGGAAGGGAACTATGACTTCAACTCCACCTCCATGGTATCCAAGCTGTGTGCAGCTTTTTGAGTGATGTCATTTGCCGTCTGCTACTCCTCCTTTCTATCTCTCTCTTACTTCTTCTAAATTCTAATTCAATTCTTTCTTCTATTTTTTTTTTTTATATTTACTTGTTTAAATAATAGGAAAAATATAATTACATCCAGCAGCGGAGCTAGGCTATTTATTAGAGGGGTTAAACTTTTTTAAAGGTTAAAAATTTAATTTTGGTCATTTTATTATATATTTTAATTATTTTATAGTGATATTAAAATAATTTAATAAGATATTTACTAATTATAATAAATATATATAAATTATTTATTTATATAAAATGAATTATACTATATTCATATCAAAAATTAGTTATTAAATTAATCATTAATATAAAATACATATTAAAATATAAAATTTATTTTAAAAATAATTTAAATAATATATATATTTATTCATAAATATACAATATATGTATTTATAAAATTATTTTATTTCAATAAAAAATAAAAAATTAAAATATAATTTATAAAAAGAGCCAAAATATAATTTTTAAGGGAGTCAAACCAAAACTTTAAAAGCTTTATTATTAATTTTGATAAGGTTTAGAGGTCCATTGCCCCTTTGGCGAAGGGTAGCTCCGCCCGTGATTACATGTATTCATTATTATTAGGTCCGTGCCACGTTAAGTAAGGGTTTATGAGGAGAGATGGCAATGGCATCGCCAATTATTCCAGATTCCGTTAATTATCAGAGTTAAATAAATTTCCTGCCATTATTATAAGATTCGCCAATCATGAAAAAATTGTCCCCACTTAATTGGTTTATCATCGTGACCGCTAACATTTGCATATTATTGTATTCTATTGGCTCTATTTTATATTGAATCATTAAAATATATAAATGGTTTCTCCAATGTTCATTTCATACGGAAGTACTATATTCACAACTCTACCTAGAAGACGCTCAGCGTGCAAATTATCAATGAATAAAAGGTTACGCACTTACGCCTTACGCATATGTCTTTTAAGTTTTCTTTAATTATTTTAGTTTGTGCATATTATTTATGTAAAAGAACTTTAAACATTATTATTTTAGTTTAGTATCCGTGTTTTGAAATTTGAACACTTTGATTTGACGAGAGATACGTATAGCAACGCGGGTTCAAATTGGACTGGCTACTCTATCTTATTCAAGCTACTATACACTATTTAATTTCTTTCTATATTGCTAGCATGTGCCACCTTCCAAGTCTTATGGAGATTAACGATCCATTTTTCTAATTCTAATTTTCACCATATATAATCTATCTAATAATTATTTATAAGAGATTTCAAAATAATAATAATAATAATAATAATTATTTATAAGAAATAATGAGCTAGTTCCTTTATTGAGTAATTTTATATATATGGTAAACAGTAGATAGCTAGGCTCCCAAAATAAAGGAAATACACTATTTCTTATTACTCGAGAGAATATTTCGATTGATGAAATTAAATAACTAGATAGCCTAGCTAGTTTATCAGTGCTTCACACGTATATGTTAAAACTGCAACATCAATATTAGCAATGAATAATTAAAACCCAAATTAATTAATCTCTGCATTATAATATTTTTAGTACGCACATCACATTCTTAACAAAAGAAAAAAAAACGAAAGAAATTTATTTCTATGGACAAAAAATTACACTAATCTTCGTAACTCACACACATCCACATCATCTTAATCAAATCAGGAGATTTGAACAGGTTTGGAAAAATGGTAGGCGAGAGATGAAATGGAGAACTGACGAAGCAACTGCCGTGACAGTATTCATGGACAACTTACCACGTAATACTACGGTGGGATGGCTATGGAAAACTTTTGGTAAGGAAGGGAGAGTAGTGAACGTCTTTCTATCGAGAAAGGAACGAAAATGGAATCCGTTGAGATTCGCCTTCGTCAGATTCAAAACAAAGCATGAGGCAGCAACAGCAATACAAAGATTTGATGGTTGGTCAGTTTGGGATTGCCACCTTAAACTCTCCGAATCCAAGTTCAGGAGGAGGGGAGAAGGAGTACTGGAAAGGAGAGAACCACGACCATCAAACACTCATGAGGCGATACAGTCTTATCAAATTGCGGTGATGAATACCCTCAACAAAGAACCAATCCTCAGAGTAAGAGATGATAATGCCATCCAAACGTTGGGTAACTCCAAGCTTGATCTAAAGGCCGATGAGGGTATGAAAGAGGTAATGAGCCAAAGCCTAGTGGGAGAAGCCCCACGGCCATTCCAGTTCTCAAAACTGAAGAGTGAGGTCATGAAGGACTGCCAAACGGTGATCGATATGAAAATGATGGGTTCTTGGAAAGCAGTCATGATCTTTGATTCGGTAAAAAACATGATGGCAGCAGAAGAGTCCGCACTCTTGCTCAATCACTTCATTGAAATCAGAAGGTGGTTGCCTGGGGAGGTAAACAGAACTAGAAGATTTTGGTTGGAATTCAATGGTCTACCTGGAAATGCATGGACGATAGAAAACATGGAGAGAATTGGTAATGTCTGGGGAACAGTCATACGAGTGGACAAAGGAAAGGGGGATCACTTTAACGCCTTCCGGGTTCTGGTAGATGCAAAAATCTCTCCCATGATCCAAGCCTCCTTACTGTGAGCATTGAAGGGGAAGACTACCAAGTGATGGTGAAGGAAGTAGGCTCATCTGAAACTTTTTCAGAAGATGAAATAGATGATGTCGGTCCAATAAATAGGTCATTGATCGCATGTCCTGCTGAGAAAACTGGGTTGAATGAGCCAAATAGGGTGGCTATCGAAGGTGGGGTGGCTATCGAATGTGGATCTCATTCGAACAAAAAGGAAGCCGAAACGTTTGAGAGGGATGGGAGAGTCGAAGAGGAAACGTCTCATGTTGAGGAAACGCAACCGACGAATGTGGGAAACAGGAACGAAACTGGGACCAATTGGGCTGGACCGGAAAACAACGATGGCCCATCATGCAACAATGAATTGGATCACAACCCAACAAAAACAAGAACCCACCAAGATGATCGAAGGACCGAGGAAATCATCATGGAAGTTGGGCTGGACGTGAACTCTGGGCCCAATGTCAATGGACGTGAACTCCATGGGCCGGACAAACCCCCAGATAATCTTCTCAATTTGGAGACTAAGGTCGAGATGCAACATGATTCGGACCCTAGCCTTCCTCCAGGTTTTGAGACTTGGGACGGTGAGAACACTGAGTGTGAGAGACACAACATCCGCCTCATCAAAATCCAAAAGGGAAAGAGGAAATGTGAGAGAAACGCTGCTTCAAAGAGGAAGACAGGAGGAAAAGGAAAATCAAATAAAAGGAAATCGGCTGGTAGGTGCAGAAAACAAAATCTCGAAATTGTAGGTGCAGACTCAGAATCCGTGGAGGAAATCTCTGCCAGTGAGGATGATAGATCCACTGAAGACTTGCTAGCCTCCATAACGTTGAAACTGGGATCAAGACTAGGGATCACTGCAACGATTCCTGAAATCGCCAAGAAGTACCTCAAGGATCCTAACAAAGAAAATAAGACTAAAGAGAAAGAAGGCTTGGGAAGTAGACCATGGAGCAAACGTCAAACCGGTAAGGGTGTAGGAGTTTCTAATCAATTTAATCAATGATTGTGCTGTAGAACTGTAGAGGGTTGAAGAGTGGGGGGAAAATAGGAATTATAAAGGAATGGGTGAGTAAATTCCAATTAAGGTTCATTGGATTAGTGGAGACGAAGGCTGAAGATCTGAGAGAGTTTGAGATCAAAAGATTATGGGGAAATGTCGACTACAAATGGGATATGGTAGCTGCAGAAAATAGGGGTGGTGGAATTGTATGTGTTTGGGAGAATGCCTTCATTCATGTCAATCAGGTGGTGAAACGAAGCAGATGGATTTGCCTTGATGCCAAGTTAAATGAAACTGATGACAGGATTTTAGTGATAACAGTTTATGCTCCAAATGATGTGAGACAGAGAAAAATTGTTTGGGAAGAATTGATCGACATCAAAAACCAATTTAATATCCCTGCAATAATCCTTGGGGATTTTAATGAGGTTCTAATGCCGGACGAAAGAAGCAGTGGCAAGGGAGATAGTGTTGGGATGCAAGAATTCAGTAATTGGACCCATGAAATGGGTGTTCTTGACCTGCCTCTTGAAGGAAGGAAGTACACCTGGAGAAACGGAAGGTCAGCAAGTGAACTTGACAAAATATTTGTAGATTCGGTTTGGCTGCAACACTTCCAATCGTTCAAACTGAGAGCCATCAAGTGCAGCAAATCTGATCATATCCCACTATTATTGGAGGAGAGCCATACCGATTGGGGCCCTAAACCATTCCGGTCATTGGATGTTTGGCTTGATCACCCACAATTCAAGAAGATGTTCGCAAACGAATGGAGAAAACTGGAAGGAGGAAATGTGGCCGAGAAGCTAAAGAAAAGGAAAGAACCCCTGAAGGCGTGGAACAAGGTAAAATTTGGTAACATAGATGCTAAGATTAAACTCTTTGAGGAAGAAATCACCAAGACAGACCTGGAGCTTGAGCAAAAGATCAATGAAGAAGAAAATGTTGTGAGAAGAGCTGCTTTAAAAGGGCAACTTGAAGTCTGGTATAAGAGAAGAGCAGAATATTATGGAGGCAACACTCTAGAGATAGATACGTGAAGAATGTTGATAAAAATACAAGATACTTCCATGTACAAGCAACAATTCGACAACGAAAGAAGTGCATCAACGAAGTACAGGTTAGAGGCAGATCAGTGAAGGACCCGAAGAAGATTAAGCAGTTTGCAAGGAGATATTTTAAAGAGTTGTACTCACAAAAACAGATGTCAGAGATGCAATTTGAAGCTGGTTTAGTCCCAACAATTCCTGAACAACAAGCGATGCTCATTGAAGGTATCTCGTCTTCAGAGGAAATCAGGAAGGTTGTTTGGGCCTGTAATTCTAGCAAGGCGCCAGGGCCTGATGGTTTCAATTTGGGTTTCATAAAGAAAACTTGGGAGACTATTGGGTGTGAATTTGTGGACTTGGTAAAGAACTTCTTCATCACTGCCAACTTGCCTAAAGATGTGAACATGACTTGGGTGACGTTGGCGGTTAAACCAAACAAAGGCAAGGAAATTAAAGACCTCCGCCCGATAAGCATGGTGGGGAGTATCTACAAAGTAATCTCCAAAGTCCTAGTTGCAAGGATGCGGCCTTTGATGAATGGGCTAGTAGGAGAAACGCAAACTGCCTTTGTACAAAACTGGCAGATACTTGATGGGGCCTTAATAGCTTGTGAAACTATTGCTTGGCTAAGAAAAACAAAGAAGAAGGGGGTACTCATAAAGCTTGATTTCAGAAAGGCTTTTGATTCGGTCAAATGGGACTTCTTGGAGCTAGTGTTGAAGAGAATGGGATTTAAAGAGCAATGGATTAAATGGATCAACAGCCTCGTTAGAACCGCCTCCATGTCCATTCTTATTAATAGCAGCCCAACCAAGCCGTTTCATATGGAAAGGGGATTAAGGCAAGGTGACCCGCTATCATCTTTCCTCTTTGTTCTGGTTGCTGATGTCCTAAACAGATTAATTCAGAGAGCTTTGGATATGAAGTTGGTGAAAGGATTGATGGTGGGAAAAAGAAAAATTTCGTTGACGCACCTTCAATTTGCGGATGATACGATTTTGTTCTGCCCACCAAATCCAAAAGTCTTGAAAAATTACAAAATGATTCTAAAGTGCTTCGGTGTGATGTCTAGTTTGGAAATCAATTTTGAAAAATCTACCATCATCTCGGTTAACTGCGATGAGCATGAAACTGGGTTGCTAAACACGACCATGAGATGTAGCATTAGAAAACTCCCAACTACTTACCTAGAAATCCCTCTTGGAGCTAATCCTAGACGTATTGCTACTTGGAAGCCCATCATAGACAAGATTAAGAAGAAACTCAGCAATTGGAAGTCAAGTCTTCTAACCTGTGCCGGACGACTGGTGATAATACGGTCAGTAATCAATAGCCTCCCAATTTACTACCTTAGCTTATTTAAAATGCCCAAACAGGTTGAGAAGAAAATTATCTCCCTCCAATCAAGGTTCTTTTGGGTTGTAAAGAGGGTAAACGTCCCATGCCAACTATCAAATGGAGCATCAACCAAAAGCCTAAGGAGCATCGGGGGCTTGATGTGGGTGACTTGGCGATAAAAAACGCAGCCATGCTTTTCAAATGGTGGTGGAGGTATTCCGATGAAAATGATACACTCTGAAAGAAAGTGATCAGCTCATGCTATGATGAAGACTTGAACTCTAAGGTGATTAATCACTCTGCTAAAAGCTCGAATGGACCATGGAAAGATGTCGTGAATGTTGCGAAGGGTAATGATATCTTGACACAAATCTGCTAACAAGGATGGAGAATGTGTTTAGGTGATGGTAGAAGGATCAAGTTCTGGAAAGATGTATGGATTGGAGACTCTAGCTTACAAACCAAATTTCCAAGACTGTTTCAAATCTCTTGTCTAAAAGATTGTGTGGTCAGTGAGTGTGGGATCTGGGTGGGTACTTCATGGGTTTGGAACCTACAATGGAGGAAAGAGTTCTTTGAGCGTGAGAGAACACACATAATTGAGCTGCAATACCTTTTAAATAACGTTTGCTTATGTGCAGATTACAGGGATAGACTAGCATCGGCTTTTGACAATGAAGGAAGGTACACAACTAATTCTTTCACATCGGCAGTGGTTTCTAAATTGTATGAGACGCCAACAATGAAACATGTCTTTGACAACCTTTGCCAAGGATTGGTACCGCCAAGAATAGAATTGATGGCTTGGTTCGCTACTACGGAGGCTCTCAACACAAAAGACGTTCTAAAGAAGAGGAATATCATCCCAGCAATGACACAAAATACCCTCTGTGCAACTATCATGAAGAATCAGTAAGTCACTTGTTTTTATTATGTCCATTTGCTTCTATTCTGTGGTGGCTTGCTTGCTGCTGGGGAGGGGTTCAATGGGTAGGACCAAACAACTTAAAAGACTGGTTTGATTGTTGGATCTGTCAAGAACTTAGTGCAGCCAAGAAAAGAAAATGGATAATGTATTACTTTACCATAGTGTGGGTTATTTGGAGAAGCAGAAATGAAATGATCTTTGATAAAAAAAAAAGTCACAACATGGGAAAGTGCTTGGGAAATAGTTAGGAACCTGGTTGAGAGTTGGTGTGCAAAGAAAAAGGAGACATCAAAGAAGTGCAATACCAGTAGATTGGTGAGGTTTGAAGCAGATGCCAAGTACAATTGGTGGCTATGTACTCAATTCGAACCTGATGACGGGCTATACAGCGTTGGGAGCTTCTTGACGACAGCAAATGGATATGTAGTCTGTCTAATGGGAGAGCGCTTCAATGAACAATCAGATGGTGATGCAATGATCAAAGGCATGTCAAAAGTGGTGCAATTCTTGATAGAAGAAGTTGAGGCAAGGGAAGAAGAACTTAAGATTATCACTGACCATAAGGACATTGTAGCATGAATATTGGGAAAGGAAGAAACCGATTGGAACAAAACCTTCACCAGGAACAAAGCAAGAGGCCTGGCCCACTTGTTCGACATTATAAAACTGGAGTACAGACGCAAAGAGGAATTCAAGGTGAAGACGAGTGGAGTCAACATGCCAGCAACAACAAAATAGGAAGATGGATTATTTGGCTTTAAATATCAATAACACTAGGTGATAATTGTATTCAGGCTTTCAATGTCAGAATATCAGAATATAGTTAGGCGATAGTTACTTGCTTTTAGGTGATTCATGCTGATGAGATTCAGTTTTTACTGTTGAAACTTTCTTTTCTTTTCTCATTATTGTTTGCTTGTTGTCCTTGATGGCTATGCCGACGGGGACCTCAAGCGAACTATGAACTTTGTACCTCTTCCCGCTTGGGATTGAGATTTCCTTACTGATCTAAAAAAAATCTTCGTAACTCACTTGTAAGTGTAACTGATAAAGTAAATATGACGGACTAAAATCTACTCTTTTTTTTTAACAAGCGTTAGATTAACCAATCCGACTAAAATCAACTTAAATCTGTCTCATTTTCTTTTTTGGACATAAATATGTCTCATTTGACGCCATTTTTTTTGGTGACAAGTCCAAACATGTTTAAAATAGACTCAACAATATTATTGGGAAAGATACGAAATAAATTTGTACCCAAAAATATAATGACCCACACAACACAAGTAACATAACAGAGAAAAATGGTCCAGCAGGTAAGGTGCTTTCGATGTCATTTTTACATGTCCTACAATAAGCCCAACCCAAAATCAACGATGCAGTTTGTTGCAAACTAAAAGCAGGAAAATCCTTGTCAAAAAAAAAAACAGGAAAAGCCGAAAAGATCCGTGACCCAAAAAAAAAAAACAGGAAAACATCGATTACCAAACAAAAAAGATTAGAAGCTTGGTGAAAAATAGCTAAGGCCTTTACCTTTTAAAATACTACACACCCAAGTTCAATTTCCAGCTATGGAAGAAACATAATGTGTGTGAATGAGTGTGTGAGTGGAGAAATTTGAAATTGGGAATTGTCCAATCCTCTTGATAATGAAATAAAAACTTGGTGGAAAATGGAAATAGTTGTTTACTATGGTTTTTTTTTTGGTATTGTTGTTTACTATGGTTAATCGAGAGAATTTAGGAAAAGGAGCAAAGTGAGAGATGGGCATAGGTGATAGGAAGTGGAGATATTTTGTGAATTCTGTGGCATGTCTCGTTGACTCATTGTCTTGTGTGCAGATTGCAGATACATGTGCTTTGGTGGAGGGTTTATTTCAGAATTCTGAATACGCAGCAGTGAATGTTATTGGTTATGATGATTCATGACCTGCATGGTTCAGTGTTATATGTGTGTCATTTTTAATTGTTTTCTTCTATATATACTTAGTGGAGTTGCTACTTGCTAGTGATTCCATGTCCTTTATTACCAAAAGACTAATGTTAAGTAACTTTTTTTTTTCTTTCAATATTAATCTATTGCTGTTCAATTGTCCATACGGGGAAAAATAACGGATTTTTTTTATTTAAATAAAATAAATATATTATTTACTGGAATAATTAAATTTATGAAAATGTATCAAATTAAATTTTTTTACTAGTGCCGCGAACAGAGGCCGGGGATCCAACTGCCTAAACTCGTTGCTTGCGTGTGACTGGAGCGGTTGGGTCCCCCTTCGCGACACTAATAAGGGAATTTAATTTTGCAATTTTTCATAAATTTAATTATTTCAAGTAAATAATATATTTATTTTATTTAAATAAAAAATTCCCATAAATAACATACATTTTTGTTCAGAAAAGTCTTTTTTCAAAATTTAATCATGTTTGGGTACAAAACTTAAAAATACTTTATAATTATAAGTAGAAGCTTGTTATCTTTGAATTGTAAATTTAATCTCAAATATCAAATATTAACAAACATAAACAATAATTATTTTATACTATTTTTGTAATCATGCCACTTAGAAATCTGTTTCTCTAGTGTTTTCTTTTTCTTCTTATTATACTAATTTACATGATTTCCTCCTCGCCCTTAAGTATGTGAGCATTTTGATCACATGTTAAATTTCTCGAAGAAGTTCATATCAATGTAAATGAAGTCAATAATGACGGTGAGTTTTAACACGGGGCTGGCAAAATGAGGATCCTCATGATCCTCGTACTTTTTGCACTGCTGTACACTTCCAGGTATTGACACGTGGCTGCTTCACAGATGGTCATCAACTAGTTTCCACTCGTTCAAGGCGCGGACAGTGTTGTGTGAAATTAATGATGGACCCACTGTGTGGAGGGAATTCGAGATATTAAAAACCTATGGGTTACCCAAGAATTTATTATTAGCTTGGTTTTTTTTTTTTCCATAATTGGGCCATTTGTATGGAAAAATCCTCTAAGTTTAAAATATCTCGAAGGGGCCAACGTAGTTTGGTCAAAAACCATGAACAAGTTAAGGTTAATAAAAAAATCAATGATTTGTAATAAAAAAAAATTAAAAAAATAAGATAAACTAAAGTAATCATAAGATTGGCTCAAACTAAATTTGTATTTATCCTTTTTTAAATTCATACATAAAACCCGCTCACACATGAAATGGATTATGAAATGTATCATCGTATCAGATATAAATAAAAATAATGTTAGGTATATATTTATTTTGTTCAATTAAGTCCAATCAAATTATTTATTTATATATTAAATAGAATATTATTTCGATGTCAAATAGTATAAAAAGATGGTATAGAAATAAGCTTTTACTTTATATCAAAACGATTTTTTATATTAACATAAAATGAACGACTTTAGTTGAATTTAGTTGAGAAAAATAGGTGCATACCTAAAATTAAATTAAATATAACTTTTCTTAGTAAATCCTAATTAACCACCAACAATCATTAAATCAATTACATACATTATTTGTGTAAATTATGGTTAAATATAAATATTGAAGAAAATACCAAAATTATCCACAAAAGATTCGGACACTGACAAAACCACTCATGAAAAAAAAAAATGAGTTTTCTACCTATGAAAAATGGGTTTTGTATGACAAAACTACCCAAAAGTCATTAATGAGACATTGATTTTGGGTAGTTTTTGGTGACGTTTGGGTAGTTTTGTCATATAAAACCCATTTTTCATAGGTAGAAAACTCATCTCATTTCTTTTTTTTCTGAATAATTTTTTTCAGTGTTCGAATCTTTTATGAGTAGTTTTGATATTTTTTCATAAAATATATATTAAAATATAAAATAATAAATAAATTTATATATAAATATATTATAACTGATTAGTGATTTAATTTCACTTTACACATGTTATTCTTCTTTTTAATTTATCTGAAAAGACCTAATTTTTATTCTAAATGGTATTGTGTTATCGTCCACAAGAGTAGTAGTTGATGTCTTTTTATTTTTTAACTAGTCCAATCATATTTCCCATTTACATATCTAAATAAGAATATAAATAAATTAATTACTATACCAAAAAAAAATTAATTAATTAAAATAAACCATCATGTGGACCACCTTATACCAAATTATAATTTAGAGAGATTATATATCGATATCTGCGTATTAATTAGGTGTGACTTATGATATATATATATATATATATATATATATATATATATATATATATATATATATATATATAA
>JASCZI010271877.1:53319-66661 GCA_036250425.1 Stylosanthes scabra
ATCTACCATGTATGCTCCAACATTTTTTTTAATAATAATAATAGGATAGAAAAACAAAAGATTATAAATTTATAACCCTAGGTGATAAGGCCCATGTGAGAAGGGCCATCTAATACCTAACGGGGTATCTAATGTCATTTTTGAAAGTTTTGTGTACATTTCTTAAAAGCATACAACTATAGGGTTGAATACTAAAAGACATAAAAATCAAAAAATCGGTGCAAAAAGTACAAGGATCATGAAGATCCTCGTTTTGCCAGCCTCATGTTAAAACTCACCAATAATGACAGAACTAGAATTCCACTAGCATAATAGTGGTTTAGGTAGAAAAAGATTTCTAGGATTTCTATGCAGAACAAAAATCACTTCTTTGCACATGGCTCGTGGCATTTTACTTCCTATTTTTTTTTTCACTTAAAATATTAAAATGGATACCAAACACAGCCTTGTAGTTTGACATTTATGTAGATTGTAGAGTAATGAATGTATGAAACATTCCTTGTGCTTTATATTCAATTTTGGTTGTGCGCCGTAACAACCTTGTTTGCCACTTTTGCCACAAGTGATAGCTACACGTATTTATTATGATTATTGAATATTAATTAATCAACTTTAAGGTGAGAATGTAGGTATGTATATTAATATTAATTTAAGTAATCCAAATCTATGTTACCTCATATAATAATATTCCCAGGCTGAGTTGTCATTCCTGCGTATTTTGATTTCAAAGTGATAAACCCATCCACTAAATAATGTTCCCTCCAAATAAATAAAGACTGATGTAAATATCACAGGCAGAGTTTAAGAACTAAATTCATGTTAAAATGTTTTAAGAACTAAATATCTTAAGTGTGAGATTAAACTGGTATAACCTATAGTATATTTTTTATTAATAGAACAAAGTCTTGGTTAAATTAATTAAGCACAAAGATAAGATAGGGGATAATAAGGGCAAAAGAAAGAAACCAAG
Source organism: Stylosanthes scabra (assembly GCA_036250425.1). NCBI lineage: Eukaryota > Viridiplantae > Streptophyta > Magnoliopsida > Fabales > Fabaceae > Stylosanthes > Stylosanthes scabra. Next base: position 54,290 of record JASCZI010271877.1, read on the forward strand.
AGCACGTGACAGAGCAGGTGGGTGTGTTTGGCTACAAGCATATGGAATTTGTGAAACAAACTAGTTGGCTACTTGCCAAGTTCCAAATTCATGAGAATGTTACTTCGAACCACTTTGGATGGATCCATTTTAGGCCTGTCTTAGTTTGAATTATCTATCATTGGCATCTAATTTGTCATTTTGCTAAACAGTATATGGACTCTTAATTCATGCGAAATTTCCATGCCTTTTCTTTCCAACACCTTTAATTTTAGGACCCATTATTATTATATTTTGAATTGACTAAGATTGTGGCGGGCATGATAACATGCACTTTTCCGGGCTTTGCAATTAGGTATAAGGGAGGGTTTTCGTTGAGTAACAAGAAAATTAACCCTTTTTTTTCCTTTTAAGAACAAAAAATTACAAGATGTAATAAATAATAATAAATCAATAAGTTATATGTGTAATGTTTGCCTATTGAAGTATTGAAGAGAGTGAGGAAGGGGGACCAAAAAGGCTTTCATGAAGTGATGAGGACTTCAAAGTTAAGTGGAAGAGTTGGCATAATTTAGTGTAGGTCTTTGTAATTTAGTATTACTAATTTATTTGCATGTGATTTGTTATTCCACAAGCAACTAAAACCGAGAGGAATGTACAAATCGTGCTTGACTTTTCACATTTCCCAATCTCATTATGCTTAGTTAGAATTATTACTACTCAACCATTGCAATCAATCAATTTAGCTATTTGTTTATGTCATAGTATGTCATTAGCCAAATAATTCCAATGGGCTAGCTAGCTAGGCAGAGTTTAAACCAACAAACCTCACTTGTTTTTTCAAAAGGTAGACGAGTAATAATGCTCCGAAAAAACCATTGTTTTCTGATGTCAACTTCTTATTAGACACGCTCTACCTCTATTTCCTTCCTTCTTCATTCTTTAATTTGTGCAGATGCTCCAGCCTCCAGGTTTCATTTTGACTTTTTAACTTGAAAGAAGAGTATTGTAGTCCATCTCATCTCATGAACTCTACAACTTGCTAAAATTTGTGATTGATTTGCATCACACGTTAAGAGTATGTATGCTGCTTAAACTCTACTAATAATTTGACTAGTCACTCATGTCTGCCAAAATTGAATAGTCTGATTTTCCGAATATCGTAAATATAAATATAATTCTTATTTTAAAACTTCAATTGTGTTTGTCAGATCAAGTTAGTACAATATTATCGAATTAGATGAATACAGAAGTACTTATTTCAAATTTACCCTAAACAAAACTTAAAATTGTGGCACAGAGACAAAGTCAAATTTATTTGATTATGAGGAAGAAAGACAATAATTGTAAATGATGTTGGCGGTAATTGAAGAACATTGTGATAGAGTACTTTGCAGTCACTGGATGTGTTGTCAACACTGGCTTGGACAATTCATTGTATGATCCTATAGCTAAATTTTTTTGCATGAGATATCTGATATCTCTGAAACCCATAAAGACAAAAACAACTGGGCAGGGACCCCATCTGTTTCAAGGTAAGCACCCTCAAATTAAATCTAAATGTATTTTGGCATTAAGGGACCATAATTAGATGTACATAATGTAGGTTACAGAGACCTTCCAGTGAGCACAAGAAAACAGACATCCTTGTTAATTTGCCCCCCTTGTAAATAAAATGTCAAGGATAATTTTTATTTTATTTTTCAAAAAAATATGAATAAAAATCGCAATCACCGCATGAGCAAGCGGGTACTCTTATAAGTTGTAACAATAGTAAAATAAGCGCACCCCGTAACACTCATTCTTTTCATGTTCACGTGCCCCTCAGTCCCTCAATCCCCCCCTTTCCCTTCTCTCCCACCCTCCACTAGACCTCATGAAGCCTCTCTGCAGATTCTTAATAGTGTTAGTTATGGCACTATTTTCTGTGGTGGAATCTACGTCTATATATTCATGCAACACCGCCACCAGCAGTAGCGTAGAGCAGAGACTGGTAGCAAAGGCTTTCAAGTCTGTATCTGGCTTCAACGCTTCCTCTTCCTGGTTCCGAAAAGGAGTAGTCCTTTCCAACTGTTCATCTCCATCTCATGTCATCACCATCAAATTTCCATCCAAGAATCTCACCGGTACCATCTCATGGGGTTATCTCATCAACATCTCAAACCTCCACTTTCTTGATCTCTCAGGCAATTTCTTACAAGGCAATCTCCCAACCTGGCTTTTCTCATCAACCTCATCCTTACGTCACATCAACCTCTCCCACAACAGCTTCGGAGGTAGCATCTTCGCCGCCTCGTTTTGTTCCTCCATTGAAACACTCAACCTCTCCCACAACAGGTTCACCAACTACCACAACTCGTCTTTCTTCCCAAACCTTAAAATCCTTGACCTCTCTCACAACCACTTGAGCACACGCCTCCCTTCAGCCTTCACCAACCTCACCAACCTTCAATACCTTGACTTATCAAACAACAACCTCACCGGAACTTTCCCTTCCGATTTTCCTCCACTCAATAACAACCTCCGCTTCCTCAACATCTCCTTCAACCGCTTCAACTCGTCAACTCTTAGCCTCAAAAAGTTCATCAACAAATTTGGCAAAGCCGCGTTCATCCACGCTGGCAACAATTTCACCTACACCACAACTACTCCAACTCACAACAAACACCATTCCGCAACCTCACAAGCCATTCACACTAGACAAAAACACGAACACAAGACACCGATTATTATCGGGGTTTCGTGTGCTTCTTCGTTAGCTGTTATTGTGATCATATGGGTGCTGCTACGCATTATTGTTGGGAAGAAGAAGAAGAAGGAGCGTTGCAAGATGAAGAAATGGGCAATATCGAAAGCGGAGGACATGATGAACGGGGGCGTGGCGGTGGAGAAATCAGGGCCGTTCGCGTTCGAGACGGAGTCAGGGCGGACGTGGGTGGCTGATCTGAAGGAACCAAGTTCTGCTCCGTTAGTGATGTTCGAGAAGCCGTTGATGAAGCTCACCTTCAGAGACCTGATGGCTGCCACGTCACACTTCGGGAAAGACTCACTCCTGGCGGAAGGTAGGTGTGGGCCCCTCTACAGGGCTGTACTCCCCGGTGATCTTCACGTGGTAATCAAGGTACTGGAGCACGCCAGGGACGTTGATCCTCGCGACTCCGTTGAAATGTTGGTTGACCTCTCGAAGCTCAAACACCCGAACTTGCTGCCCCTCTCTGGCTACTGCATTGCAGGTATCTCAGCACCGTACCCAATACTGATGTGATTTTCATGTTTCAAAGTTTTTGATTCTTTCTTACTTGCTTCTCTCTCAATTAATGTGCTAGCAGCTAGCTACCTACCTTCACGGGCTTTACATTTTCTAGCTTCCTTTACAATATTAAAATGTATCATCATTAGCTATGATTGCCTCTGGAAATTCGCGCCTTCTCTTCTTTTTTTTAAATTGCATGTCTCATGTCTGTAGCTAGCTAACCTAGGTTATGTCACTCTCTCTCACTCATCTTTAGAAAATTGAAGACATCAATACGAGCGTGATTAGTATTTTATTATTGAATATGAATTTGATTTTGAAGGTAAGGAGAAGCTGGTACTGTACGAGTTTATGGGAAACGGCGATTTGGGGAGGTGGCTACACGAGCTTCCAACGGGGGACACCAACGTCGAGGACTGGACACGCGACACCTGGGAAATCCACGAGGGCTCATCGGAGATAATGGGCTGGCTAACACGTCACCGTATTGCGGTTGGGATAGCACGCGGACTCGCTTACCTTCACCACGCGGGTTCCAAGCCCCTCGTGCACGGTCACCTCGTCACCTCCAACATTTTACTCGCCGACGATTTCGAGCCGCGAATATCGGATTTCGGGCTGCGGGGAGACCCGGATCCGAATTGCGGGACCCAGGGTGACGTGTACTGCTTCGGGATGGTGCTGATGGAGATGTTGACGGGGAAGGGAGGGACGGAGGAAACGGTGGGCGCGGTGAGGAAGGCGGTGAGGGAAGGGGACGGGGTTAGGGTTCTGGATGAGAGGCTGGGAGTGGGCGGTGAGTGGGTTCGAGAGATGGTGGAGAGCCTCCGAGTGGCGTACCTTTGCACTGCTGAGTCGCCTTGTAAGAGGCCCACTATGAAGCAGGTTTTGGGCTTGCTCAAAGATATTACTCCAAATCCAAACTAACCCGAGTTGACTCGCCTCTTCTTTCTCTTACTTTTGGATTCCACGCTTCACCCGGGATTCCGAATGTGCATTTTTCCCCACTTTAGTAATTATCTTTTTGGAAGAAATGTTATATATCATTCTTGCCAATCAAGTTATAATTAATTAAAGTGTTTTATTTTTAAACACTAAAAATTTAAAAAAATTGCATAATTCATTCAATAAAAATATAAAATTCTTCATACGTTTACAATTTTAAAAGTAGGTTTAAAAAGTAAAATCTAATTATTTTTTATCGTGTAGGAATATATATATAATTTGATATAAATGTAAAGAAAAGTTGGAAAGGAGTCAAGGACAAAAAGGTAGAGACTAGAGAGGATGAAGGGGAGTTTTTTCTTGGGTGCCATACGGCAGAGAATCCCACTCAGAGATTCCTTAATTTAATTGCTTTGTTTTTGTTTTATTTTTATAATTTCTCCCTTATATGTTAAATTTTAATTTGTTTTAACATCACACGGTAGGTAAGCTAGAAGCCTAGAACGAAGATGGCTACTGGAATCTCATAACCCTAATCTTCCATAGCTTCGTTTTTGTTTTAATTGATTCGTTTTTGTTTTATTTTTATAATTTCTCTTAGCCCTAATCTCTCATATTAGCCCTAAAATCTCATAATTTTAATTCTGAAATTCTAGTACTATTCACTCATTATATCAACCACCTTTTTCGGAATTAGTCCTCGGACTCTTTCGAGTACTTTCCCTCCGAATGAACACTTTCTCCCCCTTATTTTTATTATCTACTTTCTCTCACGACTAAAGTCTATTGGATCATTGTTTGATACATCTTTGCTTAACAAATCTCAAGTTAGTTGGCTACTCATATATGATCTATCGTGTATATAAAGGATAGTGTTAAAAGAGCTATTCTTTTTTATTGATGATCAAAAGCTCAATGAACACTATCTTTAATAAGGAATCCCCTAGCTTTTTACTCTTCTTTCAACACGTTCGATGGTGAAATGCATATAGATGTTTGAGCCTTGAGGATACAATTTCCTTTAAGAGGATATGAGAGTATATATATCATGCAGGATGGAGCTTTTCCATTTGTTGGGTGCTTTATTCGGATTCTTAACTCAAATAAATTAAAAAATAAAATATGTACTACTTTAAAATCCGGTTTATTCCGTTGTGTTTGGGAAAGAATATGATAAGGAACAATGCAAGTTACGTAGGAAAGGTAGAGAAGTTGTACAAGAGACAGAAGCGGGTAGATGCTATATACTGCGTATTACGTGTTTGCTTTATTTCCTGAAAGGGACCATGTGCCATTCCCATTCCTCTGCATCAGGTTTTCTGAGTAGTTTTGAGTCATGAATATTAACTATATATAAAGTGGAAGAGCAATGCTGTTTTTGACCTTTCTTATGAGAATAATGGAATAAGGACAATTCCGCAGTATCATAAATTGGCTATTAATTTTGAAGGGCTTTGTTTTTATGAGTCTTCAATTGAATTATGATGGCCTGATGGGATTCAACAGTCAAACTATTTTGACCTTTCTTCCAATGTTACAGATGCTTTCAAATAATTAATAGTAGGATCGATCAGCCACAGTGACCGTTGACCCCGAAAACAAATGCATAAATTTTCCCCACCTACAAACTTACTAATTTACTTGGACCAATAATCTTGTTTTTCTGTCTGTTTTCATTTTGCGCTATTATATGCACTATATACTAGGTTATTATAAAAACACCTAGTATAATTATGTTAAATGCTCGTGATGATAACTCATTAATGTATCTGCTACTACTACGTACCAATCAATTAACCAGTAATAATAATAATGTATGCAATGAAGATCTATCTAGAGTTGCATGCTTTAATTAATTAATGATGTAACTTTGATTAATCAGTAGATCAAGGCATGCACTTGTTAATGCATGTTTATGTCCTCTCTCTTATCTCCCTCGTGACGTGACAGGCAAGAGCATGCATTTTGTGAAATTAATAAGAATTTTGCATGACAGAAAATCATCACGTCAATGTCTTTTGGCTACTAAGCTATGTTGAAGCAAAAACGTAGTTGATGGAGCTAATGATATTTATTGGAATAGTTCCCAATCAAAATGAAAAGAGCCAAATTAAAGATCTGATCATGTGGATTGGTGATCCTCTCCTTTAGTTTTGTCCTTTTAATAAAATCACCCTTTATTTTTCCTTTTCTTAGCCGAGGGAGAAAGTGATGTGCCATAATTTCTTCTTTTATTTTCTTGATGTTTACGCCAACGTAACAAATTAAAGCAGAGCAGTTCCCTCCCACACAATTTTACTCAAACCCATATATCTTGGTCCAATTTTATCATTACGTAGTTAACATTTTTAGCATTACATTTTACAGTAATAATAAGTGTAAGATTCTGGCTTTTGAAAAGATGATATAAAAACTTGTAACAGTTTTTTTTAAGTGGAGGCTGACACATTAAAGTGAGGTTCAATTTGGATAGTTCTTTTGCCTTTTGCTTTATACACAGATGTTTCCAAACATGACACACAATCTGACTTAATCACTTTACGATCTAGTTTTCTTTTTTCTTTTTCTAAAAAACTCCATCATCTCAACAGGCCAGCGCTGTTTTCAAATTGCTAGGATCAGTGAGCTCATAATTCCAAGTAAATTAAAGTAAGTGGCACACAGATGGTACCTGCTTGCTTCATGCAGCTTAATTAGCGAGCTTGGAATCATCTTTGTCACTGAAAATTTAATCTCCTAATTCTAATTGGTTGCGTTCTTCTATTTCACTAACACAAATATGAGTACTATATCTAAATGTAAGCAAAACTAACTATATATGCCATCCCTATCCCCATCAATAAGTGTTTTTTTTTCCCTTATCATTAAAATTTGTGCCAGAGAGCAAGCTTTTTTTTTTTTTTTTGATCAAAGAGAGCAAGCTTTAGAATACAGTATATATACGGGACCATGCTAGGTGTTGACGAACCCACTACCTTGTGTTCTGCAAATAATGCATCAGTTTTTTTTTCTTTTTTTTGGGACTTGAATGCATCAGTATATACCTCCGATTTACGCTTTGTTTTGGGCCTATACAGAGTTGTCAGTGGGCCTAATGTGGGCCTCTCACGTATTTGGGCCTCAATGTGGCACAATTCAAATTGAATCAATTACTTTTCAAGACGTGGACCGTGGACCAAGGTCCAGTGGGGAATAAAATAATAATTGTTCTTTTCTTCGTATGATTCTCTTCATATGATTGGGACATAGTGAGTAGATTCAGCGTCATGAAAGTTAAGGTGTGACCGTGTGTGTGTGTAGGGTGACATGGATCATCCAGGTAGGTACTCTCCTGTTTTTGAAAAGTCAACATTGCATTTCTTCCTTGAAAAATGGAGTTTACTTGGTATTGACATCTCAGTCATCAAGAATCCACTATAAATTTCCCCATGCATACTCCCTTTCTTTAATTTCTTTACACCAATCAAATAAATAGACATCCCATAGATAAAGTACGTTCATGTAATCTTACGGTTTTTTATTTTATTTTATAAAAGCCCTTACTTTTTCTTTTCTTTTGCTAATTACTAGTAATTTATTGTTTGGATATACTTATTAACAGCCATCCACACGATCCTCCATTTATGACGTAGGAATTGTGCTTTTAGAGGTAACTTAATTAGGAGTATAATTTTTTGCTTCTTTTCTTCATCTTTAGTCCCATAAAGGAGACCTACTGTACCAATTATTTTTTTTGAACCACTTTTAATAATCTGACATGGAAAAACGCACTGTAATGCAAGATGGAGCATAGCAATGATCCATCCCTCGTCAAATTTTGTATTATCTCCCTCTAAAAAGTACTTGTGAACGCTAACTTTTTCTTTTGTTTAAGGAATGCTCTGAATATTCTTGTAACATTCCAAGTTTTATTATTTCCTTAACATTTTACTTGTAGTGTTACAAGTTTCTCTAACTTAATAATTAACAACTAAAAGTTCATGCTTGCCATAAATCCAATGTGAATCTAGAATATACACTCTATAATTGATTTCTTTGCTTCTTCGTACACAACTTGGCCTGTGGGATGCATGTGTTCATATGCTTCTTGTAGGCGTTAATTTTCTATTTTATAATGTTTATGTGGCATCTATTATTGTTAATTAGTTATATAAAGCGTTTGTTTGGGCAAATTGTCTTGAATTTGTGTTTAGAGAAGCAACTTTTTTTTTTGCGCAGAAAGAAAACAAAGCAAAAAATAAACAAACAAATTAAGCTACAAATACAATTTCTTGCTCAACTAAACCAAAATATCATCCAAACGAGTTGTCCATTCTCTATAAGCTTGCCGAGAAAAAAAAAACACTTTGAGCTATGTAATCCGCTACGGTATTAACGTAACGCTGGATGAGTGAAATTTGCTCCGACCAATTCTATAAAAAAATGTATTTGATTTTAGAAATTAAGTCAAGGTGAGGAATTGAAGAATTCGATTCAATTTGAAGTAAGATAAGAGCATCAAAATATTCTGTCTCACATAAACATTTCTGAAATTGGCATTCTAAGCAATAGCAAGACATTTCCAAATGATAAAAAGTTCATATCAGACCGAAAGAAGTTTAAATATTTCCCGAACAACCTCTAAGCCAACCCCATCCGAATTTCGAATAATGCTAACAAATTCGGTTAAAAATCTATTAATAAAAAAGCTACCATTACAATTCACTTTCACAAAATTAATAAGAGGCGGAGTCTAATTTAATATAAGAGTACAAGACAAAATGGATTGGGTTACAGAATAAATGAATTCAAATTTTTGAACGTCTTGTCGACACAAAGTAACAATCTTATCTTGACTCCAAAGTTTATTTAGAAAAAAATATTATTATTTCTGTCATGCCAAACTTAAAAAGAAAGATAGCACAAAATAATGAGTCATTCTTGTTACAATGAAGTAACTATAATAGCACTGTAGCGTATATTATATCACATAAATGAATATACTTAATAAGAAAAACTCACATGAAAACTCAGCAGTTAGCAATTTTTTTCATTAATATCCTTTTATTCAGAACACACAGTATAGATTTTAGAAGACACATTTAATAAGATAAAATAAAGAAGGAATAATGTTGTAAAGTGCAAAGTTTAATGGGAACAGTGAAGCAACGGTAACATTTGAGTTCAGTTTTTTGGAAGTTCCTTAAGGGGCATAATTGGAATAAAGAAAAATTTAACGGAACCCTTGGATATAAGTAATGTTGTTCCATGATATATGCGAAAAAACACACATTGCAAAGTTAGGAACCGCTAACAACAAAATAGAACTGAGTTTGTGCTTTAGAGCTTAGTGGGCGGCAACACACCAATTTTCTTCCTTCTCTTCTCTTGTTTCTCTCCTTTTTCACTTTCTGCTTTTCCTCAAAAACATATCACCAGAATTTTGGTCTTGTTCATTCACATTCGCCGAGTACTTTCTTTTTTCTATCTGGGAGGATCAGAGCAAAGCCTCTGTTTTTCTTTTCATGCTTCATAAGCATTATTAGTTGGATCCGGAAGATCAATGGCGGCTGCTAAGGTAGAAGATATAAGCTACCCCCCAATGGACCAGCTTCAGGGCTTAGAGTACTGTATAGACTCAAATCCATCTTGGGGTATGTCTATGTCTTCTTCTCTTACTCTCACATTCACATTCAGCTGCATTCTTTAGTTGTTTTTCCAGTTTCTGAGTGTTTGTGTGTGTGTAAACAGTGGAGACCATAGCTCTTGGGTTTCAGCATTACATCCTGGCATTGGGAACTGCTGTCATGATTCCAACATTGCTTGTTCCTTTGATGGGTGGAACTGATGTAAGCTTCTTTCTTTTAATGCTGAATGAGGTGGGTGGGTCCCTCTGCCTCCCAGTGAAAGGGACCAATGGAGGGAGGAGGGGTCCTGAATGTCCTGAAAAATGAAAATGACCTCACACTGGGTGATAGTAATATTGTGATTATTGTGTTATATGGTTTTCAGGGTGATAAAGTGAGGGTCGTACAAACCCTCCTATTTGTTGAAGGAATTAATACACTTGTCCAGACACTCTTCGGAACCCGTTTGCCCACAGTCATCGGAGGTTCATATGCATTCATTGTCCCCATCATGTCCATCATTCATGATCCCTCTTTCGCAATGATACAGGACCCTGAATTGGTTAGTATTATTTTGTTATAGGCAAACCTGACTCAGATTAATAGAATTTGAAATGTTCCTTAATTGCTTTTCCATTTGTTTGCAGAGATTTCTTAGCACAATGAGAGCAGTACAAGGTGCACTAATAGTAGCATCAAGCATACAAATCATTTTGGGATTCAGTCAAATATGGGCCATTTGTTCTAGGTATCCTCATTTTTTGAAGTCAAAGAAAGAAACTTGGAATGGAGAACATGCCAAATAATTATTGTCCTTTTCCTCTGCATGCAGGTTTTTCAGTCCACTTGGAATGGTTCCAGTAATTGCATTAGTTGGTTTTGGACTATTTGACAGAGGCTTCCTTGTGGTATATATAAATAACACCAACCCACATACTGCACTCTTAATAGTGAAATTCACAATTATTTTCTTATCACTAATATGGTTTAGTATACTTCTGAATCTGAATGATTTGTTAGGTTGGGAGTTGCGTTGAAATTGGAATTCCCATGCTAATACTGTTTATAGCCTTGTCTCAGGTACAAATCAAAAGTTTGTGTATATCTTTCTTTAAGAATGGCATAATAATGTGTCAAAACAAACATGATAATATCACAATCCAATAGTTTTGAATATGTTGTATGCAGTATTTGAAGAATTTTCAGATAAGACAAGTACCACTACTTGAGAGATTTGCTCTACTCATAGCAACCACAGTTATATGGGCATATGCAGTGCTCTTAACAGCGGGTGGCGCATACAAAAACCGCCCGGAGGTGACTCAGAGCAGCTGCAGAACAGACAGGGCTAATCTCATTTCTACTGCTCCATGGTTTGTAGTTGAATATTTTGCAGAGTGTATCAATCATTCTGTTGAGAAATTGCCATTGACTTTTGCACATTTTGCCACAGGATCAAAATTCCATACCCTCTTCAGTGGGGTGCTCCTACATTTGATGCTGGTCATTCTTTTGGGATGATGGCTGCTGTTCTTGTCTCATTAGTTGAGGTGACATATAGAAAAGCAATGGTGTTGTATGATTCATATAGCCGACTCTATTTAGTGAACGAAATGCTTTAGTTTGTTATATTGATGAATGATCTATATCTTTTGACAGTCAACCGGAGCATATAAGGCTGCCTCGCGTCTAGCAAGTGCCACACCGCCTCCTGCTCATGTCCTGAGCCGTGGTATCGGTTGGCAGGGAATTGGAATCTTGCTGAGTGGCCTTTTCGGAACATTGTCCGGTTCAACAGTATCTGTGTAAGTCTTGTACTTCATGTGTTTACCATCACATTTTGTTGGACAGAAAGCTGATCCTTCTGGGATTGTCACAGAGAGAATGTGGGCCTTTTAGGAAGCAATCGGATCGGCAGCCGAAGGGTTATTCAAGTTTCAGCAGGCTTTATGATATTCTTCTCAATGTTAGGTGAGTGTAGCACTTGGAAAACTCAACCTATGGATTCACTCAAGCTAGTTCTGTTCTCATATAAATTAAATGTATTGATTCTTGTTTTCAGGAAAATTTGGAGCTCTATTTGCATCAATACCATTCCCCATTTTCGCTGCTGTATACTGTGTCTTGTTTGGTCTTGTGGGTTAGTACTGCCACCATTTCACCATTTCTCCATTTCTTTTACTTGATTGTCACTTTGTTTTACTTTCTCTAGTGCTTCTTATATGACAATTGCTATTCTCTTTTTCAGCTTCAGTGGGGCTATCATTTTTGCAATTCACTAACATGAACTCAATGAGGAACCTCTTCATTACTGGTGTTGCCCTCTTCTTAGGTCTGTCTATTCCTGAGTACTTCAGAGAATACACAATCATGGCGCATCGTGGACCAGCTCATACAAGAGCTGGATGGGTAAGTGTACTTAAAAAGTTATTGGATGTTTCTTCTTTATCCAATATTTCCTATAACAACATATCATTCTGTGTTTGTTTTTGCAGTTCAATGATTTCCTTAATACTATCTTCTTTTCTTCCCCAACTGTTGCATTGATTGTTGCTGTCTTCTTGGACAACACTCTTGACTACAAGGACA
>JASCZI010271877.1:74393-85139 GCA_036250425.1 Stylosanthes scabra
TCTCCCATCTGCAACAGTTGAGTAGACAGAAAAGGACATTCTAAAACATGAGTATTTTGAAATGTACAGATATTCCACAAAAAGATGCCTCCCGAAGCAATTGATCTCGCTTCCCGGCTATTGCAGTATTCCCCTAGTCTCCGATGTACTGCAGTGAGTGAGATTGCTGCAATTATGATTTACCTGATCGGCTATTGGCTGCTAATTTTACATATACATAAATGAAAAGATAATTCCAGAGTTTGAGGATGGTTCTACTTTTGTTCTGCAGCTAGAAGCTTGTGCACACCCATTCTTTGATGAACTCCGTGAACCCAATGCTCGCTTGCCAAATGGTCGTCCATTTCCACCACTCTTCAACTTTAAACAAGAAGTGAGTGTTGGAGGCTTTGAGCATCATATTCTTGGCAATTCCATTAAAGCTTATATAATTTTGAATATCAACATTCTATGTAAACAACTATGAATATAGCCTTGAGAAAGAAACACCAGTTTTCAATCCATCAAATTGCTTGTAGTTGTAGGCTTGTAGCAAGGTTACCCTCTACCATCATAGGAGAAATCATTTTAACTATGAATATAGCCATGATCTGATAGCTATAGCTGCTTTGGTATCTTTATTAATGACATTTACACCTTGTGTTGTTTGTTGTTACTGTCTACAGTTATCAAAAGCACCTCCAGAGCTTGTTAACAAGTTGATCCCTGGCTACATGAAGCGGCAACTTCCCCATTCTGCAGGAACATGATGTTGACTTGAGCCAAGGGCACAGTATTCTGCTTGATAAGTTTACATGATGTTAACACACAACCAGTGTAAATTTTGAGGTCGACGAGAACTGAGGATCGGGTTTGTGGACGGCTGCAGTTGATCCATCACTTCAACCAACATATATACCTACTAAACTCCTTTAAGCTACTTTATGGTGGATCTATATTTCCCCATGCAAAATGGCTCTGGGATTCCATGATACTTGTAAACATCTACTTCTAGTATTGGTCAAGAATCAAGATGCTCTCCTTAACCAGAGAGGATGGTTCATGAATGTTGAGGATGGATAAGGTTGGTTTGTTGGGTCTTCTCCCATGTCAATATATGACAGACTGGCCTTGTGCCCTTGTTGCACATCCAAAAAAAAAAAGAGCCATGTTCTTATTGAATGTCAATATGCTTCATGTTCTTCTCTTCTCTTCTCAAACTTATCCATATAAAATTTTATATGTATGAATTCCTATATTTCATGCGTTATATTGTTATTTTATATAGAGTTATTTATTTCTGCCTTGAATTGAGTGTTCCAATATTCTCTGAACCTGAGGTTAAGGTTATGCCATGATTGATTAACAAGGATTTTGGATTAAAAAGATTTAATCAAGATATTTTTTTATGTACACAGGCGGGACAGGCCATGTGGACTGATATGGTAATCTAACATGACTTTGGTTGTCAAGATTAACTAGAAAAATATAGTTTTGTTGGATAGAGGTACTAATTAGTTAATTAATAAATTAGAAAGATCATTATTTTGCAGTTAGCACGTGACTTGTTGGTTCCAACTTCCAACTTCCAAAGTCAACATCCTAGTTAATCTTACACCCAAGATGTATTCTGGTTTTTTAGCTTAGGTCAGTGAATGATTTCACTCCCATAATACATGCAGATTAAGAGTGGTATTGTTTAACCTGACTTTTCAATACATTTCTGTAATGATTAGATAGACAATTTAGAAATTACCAAAAAAATGAAAATTACCAAAAGAAAGATAGACAATTTAGTGTACAAGACAAAAGACTTTTCAGGAAACGAATGCATCCATGGTGAGCAATGGAAACGGATATGTGAAATGTCACATGCCATTGGAAGTAGTTATGTTCTAACTTTTCATACCTGGAGCTTATAGAAACCTTCAAATATATATACCTACCACTACCATTTTGGCCTATATATTTTGACTAGTATTGATTTACTTTTCGTAAAATAAATAAATAAATTATTGAGTCCAATAATCAACTTTATCATGTTATCTCAAGAAAATTCAATGAATGACATTGAAGGAAAGGTGAATATTGTCCCATTTAATTAATTTAAGAACAACCTTAATTAGTTTGAATAACAATCTTGGTAATCGCTATACTTTTCTTGTCTTCATTAATGTTATTTAAGATAGACATAAGACATAACTAGTGCCAAATTTCTGTTCAAGATTCGCAGTTTGAGGAACTTGACTAGTAATTATTAATTTAAGGTATACTTGTTAAAATAGAAAGATACTTGATTTTGTTTGTTTGCTGGGAGATGGCAATAGCTAGATTCTTAACTTTGATTAGTGTTTGTTTGTTAATGCAATTATGCAAATTACATTTTACCACGAAAACCAATTGTCGTCGAATATGTTCTTGTATCGTATGCTTATGCTTAATCACAAATTAAATTTCACTTTTCCATAAAAGCAAAAATAGAGTGTTTGTTTCTGCTCCCACTTGTTTATTAGTAGTAGTTGACTTGATATCAAACCATCACATGAATTGCGGTGCTCAAGAAAAGTAGTATTTTCATTTAATTTTTAACACAAAGCTGCATCAATAATAATAATCAATATAAAGTTAAATTCGTTAACAAAACTATAACACTTTCTATTATTGAATTATCAACATTTTTGGCACAAAATTAAATAAAGATAGCTATTATCTATCCAAAGGAGTTAAATTAAATTGACATAACTTTTCCATTATTTATTTCCTTATCTCGGAAATTACATGTTAAATGCTAATGCACTGAAATGATTGAATAAAATAAAAAGTAAAAAAAAAGGGTTTTGGTGTGAAAAGCATGGAATGAAGAGAAAAACCCTGAATTTGCTATCCTTTGCTTTAGACATGAAATGATTGAATTGCACTCAAACTCAAACCCCTTTTTCTTACCATTTTCCAAGTTCCTTTCTTCACCTAACCCTGCTACTCTTCTCTTCTCTTCTCTTCAAATTCACATTCATATTCATATTCATATAATAATGCTCTTTCTTCCAACAACACCCACATCCATAAGCAGTAAAGTAAAGCACTCACCTTCAACGCGGTGTGGCTGGATTCTAACATGCCCAGATTTAAATTTCTTTCAATACTTTACTGTTTGAGGTAAACCCTTTCTCTTTTGTCGCTTTCTCCTTGTTTGTTTGTTTGTTTGGGTGCTTCATTATGGTTAATTTAGGTGATCCATCATATCACCAAATTTCCTTTCTTTTTGCCTTTTTCGTGATTTTGTATTAATATCTGAAGATTATGTGTTAAATCATGAACTGGGTGGTTGAATGATGTGGCTTTGCTACCTTTCATTTCATCACATTGTTCATACTCTCTTAGTAATTTTTGTTCTTTTGGGGTTTGCCAGTGTCGGATGCATGGGTTACTAGGAGTTTCCTTTCAGGTTTGGGGATACAAATTCAGTGTTAGGGATTGATTTTGGTGTGATGGATCAGGCAAGAAGCCAAGACAGTGCTGAGATGTTGGATAATGTGGATGAAGGAGTTGCAACTGATGCAGGAGATGGTAGTGGATTGGTTGAGAGAGATAATGTAGTTGGAGACAATGGAACTTCAGAAGAGATTTCCACTGATCTGGCTTTAAATAAGGAGGAGGAGGAGGAGCTTCGAGGGGTTAAGGATCAGGAAATGTCTGACTCGCCAAAAACCAGCGATACATTGTGCAGGGTTGAGCAAGGAACTAGTTACAGTTCAAGAAATTTGGTCAGTGGGGAGGTTGTACTTGAGACCTGTGTTGTAATAGATCCTCCCACTCAGGTCGAGCATGTCCATGGGAAATCGAAAGCAAAAGCCAACGAATCAGGGTTGAGCAAGCTGACCTTGAAAGCACCAAAGGCAGTGCCTGAGACAGATAAAAATTCATGTGCAATTGACATAAACAAAGAGTTTAGTGAGAACTTGGAAGGTGAAATGATTTGTAGGATTTGTCATCTGGCTTCAGGGCAACCAATAGAAGCAACGGTGGTTGGGACTGCTAACAATGAAACAAGTACAGATTTGATTCAACTTGGTTGCGCATGTAAGGATGAGCTAGGCATTGCACACAGTCATTGTGCTGAGGCATGGTTCAAGCTTAAAGGAAGCAGGTAACACTCTCTTTTGCCACAATATTTGTTTTTCTCCTAATTTTATATTATCACGTGTTTGGTATTTGAAATATTATGATTAATATTTAATCATTGGCCTTAATAATGATATTTGGCATATTCCTAAATCATTGCTCATGCATTTTTCTTGTCTGTATGTGTGTCACTGGTAATATCTGTTTTCAACTAATAATACATGGTAGGGGTTTTATTCTTTTTTATATACATGACTCGTCTTGTGGAATTGCTGAAATTATGCAGCATTACATAAAAACAGGAATGAAGCAAGCTGTAGAATTTCTAAATTGCAATTCAATTTTTGTTAAATCCTACCTCCAAAAGAACAGTAAATTTGAGTCTCAAAATTTTGGATTTGTTTGTTTGTCTGTCTTTGTTAACTGATTAATGTAGCTCATATCTATTTTGCTTGTAACTTTTATGTCTCTAGTTGGAGAACCTCTATCACATGAACTTCAATGAAGGGTGAGTTGGGTAAATCCAGTGGGTTTTCCTTATTTGAGAAGGAGGAGTTTGAATTAGAAAAAAAGGATGATTAGCAAATGGCTCCTAATATCTTTTACATCCATATTTTTGTCCATTTTTAGAATGAGAGGGGGAAAACGGTTCTTTGAAACCCTTTTTTTGCTCTGTTCAGATTATGCATGTGGGGAATGAAATAGGAAAAATAAATTTGCACTTTCATCACCCCAAAAAGAATTAATACATAACTATGTATCTTCTGCATGGACTGTTCATTGTTAAACACCGAGTATGTTATTTCTGTTATTAACCTTTAACAATCACAGGTTGTGTGAAATATGTGGTGAGACTGCAAAAAATGTTTCACTATCACAGGTTGTCAATAATTCATTTATTGAAGAGTGGGACGAAAGTAGGTTCATGTATGGTGATAATAGTACCTCAACCAGCTTCTTTGGAAGATGCTGGCGTGGACAGCCATTCTGTAACTTCTTGATGGCATGCTTGGTAATAGCTTTCGTTCTACCGTGGTTCTTCCGTGTAAATATGTTCTAGAAAGAGAGTCAATACCATTCGTCCTTTCAAATCTTCATCCCTACCTATGTGACGAGTTCATCGTTGTTTCCCGGCATACATACTTCGGAAGGGGTGGTAAACTGGTTATGCTTAACCTGTCCTAGTTCCCATTTATTCTCAAGGTTTGTGCCTTGAAGCTTCAGTGTACAAATATGTTACCAGCTTGGGAACTCACGGCCATATTGTTTCCTTATATCACACGGTTGTACTGATTTGAGTGTCTTGTCTTCTGAGATATATATATACATTATTGATACAGAGGGATTCCTTTAAGGGATCCAAAGAAGATGTTGTGTTAGAATTGAGTACATAAATATGTTGAAAAAAAAACATGCAAACAAACAACCAGAAATGCCCTCTTCTCTTGGTTCCTTTATTTTAATCTATGTTTTAGAATGCTGGCATGTCTTCTAAAAGTTGAAAGAGAACCCAATGTCATGAACACTTGAACAGTGTGTATACTTCATATTATTCTCAAAATTCCAAAAATTCTAACATACTCTGGCATGAGTGAAGTTGGTTTTGCCAGCCTCTCTTTTAGGCTACGATTATTCAAATTTCTTCTTAGTTTGCAGTAGGTTTAATCCTTTTATGTTGGTCCAATTTTAGTTTCTCAGATCCATGTATATTGTATTGTTTATTCTAACATAACAAACACATGTAATCGAATAATATAATATAAAAATAATTGACCAACATATTCAACAATCCGTTGTAGTCTAGGTGGTTAGGATACTCGGCTCTCACCCGAGAGACCCGGGTTCAAGTCCCGGCAACGGAAGTTTTTTTACACTATCTTTGGATATTTTTGTTCTTAACTGATTGATGTGACTTTATGTTGTTACAGGCCATTTTAGATGCAATTGTTTCAACCCTTGAGTACTAGTTTTTATGCATTCAGCATTAATCGGTTCAATTATGTGAAGTATTACTTACATTCTGTTATAAAAATTGTGGGGATGTTGGAGAATATTTTAGTATTGAAATCTGATTTGGCAATGAAGTAAAATGAAAGAAGAACAATCTATTTCAGTAGTTTGGCAATGAAAAGCAGTTTAGTTGATATTAGGTAGGACAGTCAGAGACAGCTCATAACCAACCATGTACAAGAAAATTAGCATCCACATTATTATAACTGGACCAGACTTATACAACAACATTAATACAACATCATCATCATCCTCTTTTTCCCACAGCACAATATTATTCTCTACACCAAATCATATCATGTAATATATGAATATCATCAGCAATTACTAACTTGGCCTTATCATGTCCCTCTTCTCATCAATTCAGAACATTTTTCTGCCCATGTGCTCAAAACTAATAGCAACATTTTACTGATAAATAATTGATTTTTAGAAGTTGAGAATACAAGATTTTAAAACCTCTAATTATGATAAGCAAAAAAGCAAAACTGTTAAATAGTATGAATGGGTAAGCACAGCAGCAGAATCAAAGAATGGAAAAGACATGAGAAAGTAATGCTTAGTTATAGCCCAACATATGATTGATACACTCATACACAAACACAACTTTAGTGAAATCAAGTCACCAATGGAAGAGGGTATCTCACCCTTGAACCCATTGGAAGAAAGGTTCAAAATTTCAAGGCTGTCAAGCATGGTAATGGAAGGTGGAATGCTACCCTTGAGCTGGTTGCCGGACAAATCGATGTGGGTAAGGTTGGAATGGACGTGCCTTGGAAGAAAACCAGTGAGATTAGCATTGGAAATGGTTAAAGTTTTGAGCTTGTTCATGTGGGCAAGGATGACATAGGGACCTGAGGCCTTGATTTGGAGATTGGAGAGAGAGAGGTCGGTGAGGTTTGAGAGGTGAGAGAGGGAGACGCCGGAGATTCTGTGGGGGCAGTTGAAGAGGTGAAGGGATTGGAGTGTTGGTGAGAGTGATTTGAGTGCTGTGGATGAGAGTGAGACGTAGCTTGAGCAGTTTGAGAGGCGGAGGGAGATGATGTGTCTGAAGGGTTTGGAGGTGTCGCAGGTTGTTGTGTTGTGGAGTGGTGTTGGGGAGCATGGGTTCTTTGATGTTGGGATGTTGAGGGACTCTAGTGCCCTCAGTTGCTTTGGATCAAGGGGTGATGAAGATGATGAAGGTGAAGATGAAGGTGAAGGTGAAGGTGAAGTAGATTCCTTTGGTGTTGGTGAGGATGATGGTGAAGATGTGGGTGAGGGTGTGGATGGTTTAGAGGAGGGTGAAGATTTGGGAGAAGGTGATGGTTTAGAAGAAGGTGAAGGTTTAGGTGAAGGTGTTTGAGGGAGTGGTGGAGAGGATGAGGATGATGATGAGATGGTAATGGAGGGAAAGAAGAGGAGAATGAGAAGAAGAGGAAGAAGTAATGAGGGTTCCATTGCTGTGAGGTTCGTCAGAAACACATGTGTAAGGAGTTGAGAATGTTAGAAAAAAGAGGTGGAGTTTTGGATGTATCAATGGTGGGTTTGGTCGTTTGGAAGTGTGTGAGCTGGTGTTGAAGTGAGTACAAAAATGGAGAGAAGAGAGAAGATGGGTCCTTTAAAGAACAACGGTCAAAATGTAGAAAAATGTTTAATTAATCTATGATTTGTCATGTGCGAATATTACCTATGACATGTCTTTCGTTTGTGCATTCATGGCTATTTTATTTACTTTTTCTCTTGAACTTGTGCCTATGTTTTAATGGACCGTAAAATGCGGGTATGTCAATTTTCTACTTTTTACCTACATTGTTGATGAAAGTGTGTTCTACAAATACACAAATTATGAAATTAATTAATGGAGTTAGTTATGCTAATATTTGCAATGAGTAATGGTTGGTAGATTAAGTGGCACTTGCTTGGAATAACAGGTGAGAATAATTATAATTTAACTTTTTTTTTTCTTTTCCTTCCTAAAAATAAGGTATGTGTGTTAACAACTTAACATGAGCTGTTATATAAAATATAAGAAGGTGTTCTGGTATATCTCAAAAAGTGAAGTATATCGTATTTTTTTATCTTTTAACAGTTGATTTTTATCGTATATTAATTTTATAATTAAAATCAATAAAAATCAAAGCTAAAAGGTAATGAAATACGGTATACTTCATTTTTTGAAGTATACCGAAAATTTTCCATAAATTATAAGCAGCAAATCTATCTGTGAATCACAAGCAGTAAAAGTTCTAAAAAACTCCTTTTTTTTATGGAATAAAATAATATTTAAATATAATAAGATGATTATGATAATCTTGTGTTTCTTTGGTATAGTACAGTGCAAAGAATAATGTTGTCTTCAAATCTGTGAAATATGGAGCATTAAAATTTAAAAGGAATAGAAATACAATAATATATTTATTGGAATGGAATAATTAATGGTATTTTACTATTTTCAATCCGATTATTTATTTGCATGAGGGAGATTAGATGAGTGGAATACAGCTCTTGCCTTGGGCTCCCCTTTGATGGCTTTATTTTCTCTTTAAACTATTACTTGCTGCACCTTTTTATCATTCTCTCAACTCTCAAGATTGATAACTGGACTTCATTATCATGCCAACAAAAATTATTTTATAAAATAAAAACCGAAGCAATAGAATATTTGCAAATTTCTTTAATTTTTTCTGCATGTGGAATCTATTCTTTTTATATTAAAAGTTTTTATTTAAAATCATTCTCGAAACAGACAGTTGATTATTATAAAAAAAATTCCTTTAATTAATTAATTATATGTCCTCTATTTTTTCTTATAAAAGAAGAATAAAGAAATAGTACTGGAATCATTTTGGTTCCCTCATTCTTACGTTTCATTTGTTCTACTTGCATTATTTATTTCTTCTATGGGAAGAAAAAACACAATAACTAGATTTATGTAACAACACACTTTGAAACTACGTCAATGCTGTATGGCATACTTTTTATTGACGTATGTATCTGTCTCTGTTTTTTTCTTCAAGCTTCTAAGGAGCGCATATATCAGCCACTAGTCCCACTTAATTATTGTGAGCAAATTAGTTACCAGCCATTTCAATAGTTGAACTCCTAAATATTTCATGTACTAAGTTCCAATGATATAAATCTAAACTATCAGATACATCCTCTAAAAATCTAGATTATTTTAGTATAATATACACCAAATCCATTACAGCACATGATATAAACCAAGTCTAATTTGAGATTATTGTGTAACTAAATATACACTTTTGATTTTGAATCTGATACACTTAATCATAGACTGTATGTTGCTTAGCCCAAACCACCCAAAAAGCATAGTATAATAATTAATGATAACATTACTTGTAGAGAACACAGGGGGAAATGATTAATCAATTTTCTGGTTTGGAGGGGCCTTAGTTTAGTATCATGCAGGCTAATGATTGATGCTTACACACAAAACTTGTAGAATGCTTTACACACTTTTCCAAACCTTACTTGAAAATGTAATGGCTTCTTAACAATCAATAGCAACGCAGGTATCAGCTAAGGCTGCGTCGTCAATTTTGTTGACAAATGGATCGATCTTAACCCAAATTATAGAGAAGACAGAGGCCAGCAAGACTGACCAGAGCACAACAATGGTTGGAGTGCGGTTTTGGCGACCCATGAGACCCTTTAGGAATGGATATAGATGGAAAATCACCCAGAAGGCAAAGAACACCTTCCCAAAGAGTGGTCCCCAAGACTCATAGCCTCCATTGAGTGCATCAGAGAATCCAGCAACAACACCAACCATGTTAATGATGATAAGGGTTGTTGGAGGAATCAAGAGTGTAGTCCACTTCACTATGTAGAGTTCGCCAAACTCGGTGTCCTCAGCAGCCTTTGCTGTCACAGTGAAGTTGGTATCAACACCAGCCAGCATCTTAAGAAGTCCTTGGAACACAGCAAACAGATGTGCAGAAACACCTCCTATCACCCAGAACTGCTCGTTACGCCACAAATCTTCAATGGTAACACCGCTCCAACGCAGTTCCAGCACACTCGTCACTATAATGGACAGGAAAAGACCAAGAAACAGAACACTCGCAACGTTTGAAAGCTGGAATCAAACTGAATGGATGAGAATTATGCATTTAGTCATGTTAGAACAACAATAACAAATGTGAAGTAATTATTACCGTTGGTATGATAAACTTTCCTGTGAGAAGACAAATTGCTGGTAAAGTACAATAAGCAATGAGAGGAAGGGATGTGAATGGATAGACAATGGTGTTTATATATGCCATTCTCTGCAGCCATTTGAGACGACCACCACCACATCCATACCAGAGGGGACAGTGCCTGCTTAGGAAGATTTCAATTGATCCAAGTGCCCAACGAAGGACTTGGTGCAACCTATCAGACAAGTTGATAGGTGCTGACCCTTTGAATGCAGGCCTCAAGGGCATGCAGTATATTGACCTCCATCCTCTGCATTGCATCTTGAACCCTGTTAAGATATCCTCTGTGACTGAACCATAGATCCATCCAAGCTGAAACACACACAAATATACATTTTAAAATGTGAAGATGGACTCTTTTCAGAGATTATTAACATTTAATCCAAACCTCTTTTCCCCAGTCAGTCTTCTCTTCATATCCACAGCTAATAAC
>JASCZI010271877.1:96841-177733 GCA_036250425.1 Stylosanthes scabra
CTTTGCCTGCTGAATCACTAAGAAAGATTGCAACTTTTTTTTTTCTCTTACTAACCCAACAATGGCACTGAAGAAAAGGTAACACAAAATTCTAAATGTGAGCCTTGGTCTTCCATTTCTGCAAGAAAAATATAAAAGGTTATTATCACTTTCACTCTTTCAGCTTAGCATTCTTGAGACAAGACAAAAGAAGGTAGTGTTTCTCAAAGTGGAAAAACCTTCAAAGTGATTATCAATCATTGCAACATGGGGCTGCTATAACTATAAGCATGATAATAATAAAAATGTCAAAAAATAATTCTATATATAGAAAGTTAACAAAATCTAGCAATCGAGGGAGCCTACCTTTCCCAAAAGTAGCTGATAGGGACTAGGAAAATGGTTGAAATTGACAAACGGTATGTGATAAACACCAAATGGTCCATCCCTTCCTCAAGAACTTTCTTAAGAAGAATGTTCACTATGGTGGAAGAAAAATCAATTGCTATCATTACCATAAAAGGTTTCCATTCTTCACAACTACTCATCATTTTCTTTCACCAATGCAATTTCTCTCCTCTCTTTCACAGAAAAAAAAAAGAAGGGGGGGGGGGGTTCCTATGTCTGTGGTAGCAGACTTGCAATGCAACTATAAGCCTAACCATTAGGTTTATATAAATGTTGCAGAATAATAAGAGATAAGAAAGCGAGCAAGATCACATCCTACATATCAAATCATCAAGCACTTTTAAGCAACTACCTTTGATATATGATAATTAAATTAAATAAATATATAGTGTGTGCGTGTGGAAGATGCTCCTCCACATGCTTTCTTTTGACTCATAACTGATCCTGTTCCACAGATGGTGATTATTCTGGAATCAATCTCAGGGAATGGTAAAAAATAATTTCAGGTTGATTCAAAAGTATAAATCATCATGAGTCATGACACTGATATTATTGGCCTAACAAATTCTAGGCCATTGGTTTTAATGTGTACATTTCATCTGGGCTAGGCAAGGGGTACAGTTTATGTATATAAAATTGTCCATATTCTTTTACCCTTTTCTTTTTTAGCATCTGATTGACCCTTTCTTAAGTGTTCATAGGAATCTCTATCTTGTAGTAGAAACTGTGTTAGAAAAAAGGTGCTTGGCATCTAATGCTTTTTTTTAAAAAAATTTTCTGTTTTACCTTTTAACACAGCATTGAGATTTGAGAAGCAGCCCCCACATCAAAAGAAAAAAAAAATATATGGAAATTAAAGCCGGAATAAAATGTCAGTCACTTGATAATATTTGGTAAGATAAAGCAGAAAAACTAGGAGAATATCAGTGATCAATAATACCTTGGAATTTCTTTTTCTAAAAGCACTAGTCCCCTGATCACTGGAACTTAGTGTTTGTAAGGGATGATGATTCGGATTCAAATAATGTCATGTTTCTGTTGTTAATCACGGGTTACTTTTAATAATTTGATTTTGAATGATGTGATTAGAAAACTATGTCCAAAACTAATATTACTGTCAAACCAGATAAATGCATTAAAATATAAGTCTCTTGTCTCATACCTGTATTTATCTATCATAATCATAACTATAGAACTCATCAATCTCTTATTACAGTGATGAGGGTTTTTTCTGCAATTGAAATTATTTAGCACACTTTCTTAAGCTCAAGTAAGAAGATGCAAGTTGGAATCTCATCACTGATTAGACTAAAAAAAGAAAAAAAAATGGAAAGCCAAAGATGGAAAGAAGTGTGGTCCATTAAGATTAGGCACATACTGTGGCATGACTCTTCTTCATGTAGATTAATTTGTGATGGCCATGGCCCCCCCTCTCCCTACAAAATGCTCCCCACTTCAATTCATCATAGCCTTTTACTATTCTCTCAACTTGTCAAATCTCACCAAAGCCAATCTCAAAGAGTATCCCACTTTTCCTGTGTCAAATATTATTCAGGATTTTTTTTCTTTCTTTTAAGTTACATGACATAATTTACAAAGGATTTGTGTCCTGCGATTAGCTATATTGAATTATCGGAGTAGATATTTTGTCCAAAACTAGGATTAGATCAAATGTTATAGGATTTAGACCTTTCATTCACAGACATGTATGATGTATCAAATGTTAATTATATATATATATCCTCAAAACACTTCCCTTTCATTATGGTTGTTACTGATTACTGATACTACTATTAAAGACTAAGTAATCTCTTTAGTCATCAACCATTCAAGTTGTTAATAATGACTTGAAAGGACCTTTTGTATCAGTAAAGTCACCCAGTGATCTTTTCATAAATAACTTTTTTAACATTATTGTTTGTAGAGACACTTGAATTTAACTACATCTTTTTATCAAATAAAAATGATATCAGACAGAAATTAATCATTGGCAAACAACTTCACATAAAGTGAAGTGCATTTGAGTATTTACCATAAAAGAATGATTAGTAAATTAATTGATATTGAAAGTTTGACCAATGAAGATCCTTTTGACTGAGTGAACAAATGATTCATTGTGTTATAGTGTGTTCATCATCATATCATCACACAACATTAATGTATATATATAGTAATTAGTAATACGGTGATAAAATGAGGAGAAAATAGGATGAAATTAAGAGTGATTAGGAGAGCGAGTTAAATTGTGGCAGGTGTTAGTTGTTAGCAGTGCAGGGGACTGTTGAGGTTGCATGAGATGGATCATGGATGTATGTTTGTCCAAAAATTAATTAAGAAAGTAGTGATGGTATGATGATGTGTGTCATGTCCAATTCTCAATAGAATGTAGTGGTGGACTCATCAAAATCAAACACCCCAGAAAGTGATGATGATATAAATGAGTAGTAGTAGTAGTTGTAGTTGGCTCCACTCACACACTCATCACAGAAGCAAACAAGCAACTTTAATTTAATTATTTATTGAATAATAATATGATACGATGGAGGGACTACTTGACAAATCTTATATATATTTATATATATACCAGAAGCGTTTCAAGTATAATCGAGAACTTTGGTGTTTTTGCGCTTTTAGCTATTAATCTTAATCATATATATATCTTATAATTAAATTCAATTAAAATCAACGGCTGAAAACATAGAAACTCTCCCGATAATACCTGAAATGCTTCCTATAGTACTTGTCATCCTTATTTAGGGGCGGTTTGACATGACTCTACTTGATGATGTGACTTCCCTCCAACAACACCACTAGTCTAGTCTAGTCTCCACTATCATTACCATTGCATGCCGCCACACTACTACTACATACTCTGAGGCCACCACATGATTCTCAATTGAAAATGTTAATATCTCTATGATGATTTCTGTACGTGTTAAGTAGCAATGAAAGTTGCTGCGTGCATGAAAGTACTAATATCTCTCTCTGCAACGCACCTATCTTCTCCATGAAGGTCTTTGCCTATCGGCTCTATGTCATTCGATTATGATGGTGGTGCTTTCTTTATATATGTAGTGCTTGTTAACTGTTAAGACAGAGGTATCTGCAATTCTCGGGAATGGACAAACAAGAACACGCCAAAGGTGAACATATCTGCATCAACATATGTTCCCATTTATTTGCAGGAAGCCCATGCCGTTGATATCCAAACCATAATTAAATATCGCTACCTACTCTTGGTGTGCAGCAAGTTGGTCCAAAAGATTAACAACTAAATGAACTAATCCATCAGGATTTTGGAAAGACAAAAGTGAGCAACGCTTCTAAGGAAGCAAACTCCATCCCATTTTCAAGTATCGAATTTGGAAGAGATGATTAAAAAATATAGACCATCACCCTTCACCCTTCACGGCCAATTTGCATTGGTATTACTAATAATAATTCACATACAATAAGGTGGTAACTCACGTGCAATTGAATTCAAGTGAAGTTGTCATTTTAAAATCGTCAGATTACATTTTAGTTAAACATATCAATTCATTTAACCGTAATTAATAAACAACTTCATATGAAATCAACTGCATTTGAGTATCCATCATACAATAAACTACTAAAAATATCTAATTCACCGCAATATTATAGACATAAATAATGTTACAGAACCAAGGGATTAATAGGATAAAAGAGGAAAGAGAAAAGAAGAAAAAATGATATTCATGTTTCTTTAATATTAACTATCAAACATTTTTCTATAGACATTATTGTCAAAATAGGTTTTTTCTCTTTTGGACTTGATAAGAATAAATAATGTAAGGGCTAAGGCCTAATCAATAATAATTGATGGCCCAAACGTTGCCCTTTGCTTGCATTCTGTTGGGCTTAGATAGACCCCTTTATATTACAAAAAAAAATTTATGTAACCTATATTTTTTTAGGTTATAAGAGTGATAAAATGTTATATTATCAAATTATCAACTACGATTCATAATCAAATTGATGTGTAAAGTATGACTAAAAGAAGATCCAAACAGAAATTTGTTACTTAAAATCTTGAGAAACTCCTTCATTATCTGATCTCCATAGTCTTAGTACACTACTACAATATATAAATGTACAGGTACCATTTTGTTTGGAAAGGTTCACGGGATTATTCTGTGGCTTGTGAACTCCGTGATCATAGATTTTTACACGCTACAGAAACGGAGAAAGAAATTCTTGTTCCACGAACCTAGCCACCCTTGAGCAGCAGAATCAACATACTTGAAATTCATATACATAACACACAAATACATAATTAGTTACAACAAATGAAAAAAGTTTGGGGAATGAATGAGATCAATCATAACTAAGCATTAAGCAATTGGAAAATAACTTTTCAACAATTTATTCTACATATCCCCTGCATCTGCATGCAGACATTAAAATCTGTTTTGACAGTTATTATTAGTGATGAGTGTTTCTGATCTTCATGATTTGAGAGTGCATGCGCGCAACTGCATAAGCCCATGACTTGAGATGCCGTTTCATGGCCTCATCATCATCAAATGGAGGCACCAACTTACTCTGATGTTCATCATCAAACTTCATCATTGCCTTAACTACATTAGCCCTTCTTGATGAGTACTTATCGCTCCTCCTCTTCTTCTTTGGTTCCACCACCACACTCTCTTCACCAAATGCCACTGATGATGAAATTATTTCACCACAGTTGTGACACTTAATTGTTGTTGGGGTCAAACTACCCTCGCCATGCTTGTGTTGAGCATTATCTGGCTCATTGTTGGCACGAGTTGTTGAAGGTACATTATTTGTGAAGGTGAAGACATTGGTGTAGAACCACAGAAAGTTTAGGCTTTGTGTAACCCGTGAACCCTCTTCCATATATCACTACTATCTTTCTCTCTCTCTCTCTCTCTCTCTCTCTCATTACACCAACTTCAACTCAACAACACACCACTATATATATAAAATAGCATGTTCTGAAATGTTGACTAATAAAATCTATGTTTTTTGTTTGTTTTCATGTAGAGGGAGGGAACTTGCATAATTAATTTTCATGTTGGATAAATTAGTGAAAAAGAAAAGATGTAATTTTGTACAATTTTGTTTCACTATCAATTTGTTTAATATAACCTTTTTTACAACGATACGGTTAAACAACTATTTCGTTTTGAATTTTTTAAAATTTAATTTATTACTCCTGGATCCTGATTAGTAGCAGCCTAGCAGGGGATGAGCCGAGGGGGAACAGGGGAAGGGGCAAAAAATGCTGGCTGTTCATTCAACATTTTTCACGTGCGTTTAAAGTCACAAATCACAAGTTCCCAATTCCCATATTTGGTGGTCAATAACCCACCTGACACTGAATATTTGTGCAGATATTGTTGAAATGCTTTTTTATTCTGAACTCTGCAGTTTTTTTTTTAAAAAAAAACAGATATTGCTTAGCTACAGGTAGCAATGCTTTGGATTGGTATATACTTGTAACCTGTAAGTATGATAAAGAAAAATGAGATTTAAAAAAATAAAATAAATTAATCGAATAAATTAAATATGTAAAATATAAAATTATAATAAAATATAAGTCATAAAAGTATTTAATATAATAGCAATTATTATTTAAAATCATAAATATTAAAATATTTTAAGAATTAAATGTATACCCTATTCAGTTCCGCTTCTATGCAAACTCCATTTTCATTTTCTCAGTTTTCACTTGGAACCAAACTCCATAGCGCACAAAAGAGATCACAAACTGGTCAAACTACTTGTGATTGAGTACCAGGATTCAAGTTTTTTTTCTCAAGACATATCCTAAGTTAATCATACAAGTTACAACTTACAACACTGAAATAGTTACCAAAAAGTTACAGCAGCTTTTGTGGTGTAATTGAATGCCATAATGCTTCTATTGTTTGAAGTACTTTGTCACTATCTGTCTACCTCTTTATCCGATTATACTTATGCCAATCACCTTGTAACAGCCCTATTATTTATCTGATATTTTTAAATTGTAATTTAAATTGTTTGGCTAAGCAACCAAAAACCATTATCCTATCTCTTTAATCTCACAGAAGATACAGACTTTAACAAAAATCTGCCAGAACAGAAGAAAACCAAAATTTCCTTTCATTTTTGGCTAAAATTACAAATTTACAATGTACAAGTTTGGATAGCACAATAAATAGGGAAAAAAATAAGAGAAAAAATGAGGGAAATGGGAATGTGGAATGAAAAAATAAAATAAAATAGGGATTTTGATTTGTTGAATGTTCATCTGACAGTGGAAGCAACAGTGTGAGCCCACCATCTGAGACTATCTTTGATGTCAGTTTCATTGCTGACAGCAGGGAACTTCCAATTCATCAATGGATTCTCTTTCTCCTTCCTTTTCTTATCATAAGAATAAACCTCCCATGCTTCTGAAAGATAAGGCCTTTGAACCATTATTTGTTCATCAGAATCTGAGTTTTCTTTCTTCCCTAACCTCTGCAACCCAGGAATGATTGAAGCCAAGGTTGAGTCTTTGTCCTCTTCTGAGAAAACAAAACCCAAATCCATGAACCCTTTTAGCTCCTCAAACTCAAGGTCCGACAAACTCTTTGTTTCCCTCTTCTTGTTGTTCTTCTTCATCATGATGATGTTCTCCTTAGGTGACAACACTGCTGCCTCATGAGAAGGCTTTTGATGAGGTTCTTCTTCTGAGTCTGTGGCTTCTTTCCCTGAGAGAATGGTTTGGAGCTTTGAATGGATCATAAGGACGGAATCTGGTGACATAGATTCATGCTTGAAGCTTGTTGCTTCCATGGATTGGTCACTCATGGACCTGCTATGATGTGTACTTGTTTGGATCCGTGCAAGCTTCGATGCTGACTCCAATCTTTCTTCTTCTTCTTTGTGATTAAGATTTTCTGCAAAACTACTTGTTGCTTTTGATGGGGTTATTGTTGAGGTTTTCATCAAAACATTGAGCTCAAACCAGCAAGAATCAAAGAGGTTCAACACAGCAGCCTCTGTTTCCATCAATGGCGGCTTTGGAAAGCAACAAAAAACAAATAAAAATGAGAACTTTGTGAATCAGAATAATTGCGTGTAAAGAAGGAAGAAATTACCTACATATATATAATCTGCTTTATGACCTTTTTGCCCTTCGTGTTGCCTTCAAATTACTAAAAGAGATTAAAAAAAAAATGGCCGATTATTTTCACGTTTTGCATTTGAGGGCTCATGGGAACATGGTGAAGAACATAACCATTTCTTTATTAAAAAATATATTGGCTTATTTGTTGAACTTTTTGCTTTTGGTTTTTTGGTTTTTCTGTTCTTTTAGTTTTGAGTGAGGTGTAGCTTCATCATGATAAGGATGCAATTGCAAATAGGGTTGATTATTGAGGTGAACTAACTTAATTTATAAACAGTTAAATTGACTGAATTCCATGGATGCTACCAGAAAAACCTAGATATCATGTTTGGCAGACAGTTCATACTTCATATCACCACCACCTATCACTTTATCATAAGAAATTATTATTTCTAGCATTATTTCTTGAATATTGAATTAACTAAGATAATATATTTATACTATTTTAAGTGAAAATTTGCTAAATTTAATAAAAAAAATTGATCAACTTAATTATTCAGAATCATAATAATCTAAAATTTTAGAAATTAAATCAAAACTTTAGCTATAGTCTATAAAATAATTCTAATAATTAACTTATTGGTCTACAAATGATTGTTATATGCTGACTTTGCCGGTTGGAACTCTTTGTTGTTTGATTGATGATTACACCAAAGCGGTTGTGATGTAAAATTAATGGCTTTTTTTTTTTTTGGTGACCAAATTGATGGCTTTATTATTAGTATAGTACTGATGATGCATTACAATAATAATAGCAATAATTGTTATTAGTTGCTTCCAAATTACACAAAGCATGGATCCCATGTCACTGTGGTTGGCAATTTCCTTTCACAAATCACAACACCATCTTTAAGGCCACGGAGAGTTTGAATTTTCAAATATAAAATTATTTAATTTAATGCAGTGTCATGTGTTATTTGAACTTCATGTGCGTACGTACCTCGTAATTTTCTCCATTTCCTTTTTCTTGCATTTTATATTAAGCGTAACTTATAGCAATAAAAATTTTGAATTAAATCTTAAAATTTTTGATATTATAATTTTTAACGAGTCATCAATTCTTTTTAAAAATTACTAACATAGAAGATTTTAGTATTTAAAATTTAAATCTTATCATGATTTTTTAATTTATTTTCCCGGCTTGTTACAATAAATGTCTTCTTTAATTATTAGGTTGAGCTATGGATTGGAGTATTATATTGGACTGCGACTCACTCCACGGTATTTACAAGAATTTATATTAAAATAAGAAACACGTGATAGCTCAACATTATGATAAACTCTCAAACCCTATTACCCTAATTATAAAACAGAAAAGCTCCATCACCTGTAATTTTAATTTAGATCGACAACACTTTTAGTCAACATCCCAAAATATTTAGTTTAATAGTCCATTATTTTTAATTTTTAATCAACAATTTTAAATATCAATGATTAATTTTTTAAGAAAAGAAAGATTCTAATATTCTATTGATTTTGTAGTATTTTTTTATTATATAAATCAATAAATGTCTTCTGCTCACGTGTGTGAACAAGTTACTAGAACAATAATACACCTATATTATTTTCTTATTTCTTTTTTCCCTACTCACTAATTTTCTCTAGGTACTTTTCATGCCTTTTTCGGGTGATATTTTTCCTTTCTTCCCTGCTGTCTTTTCCTCTTTATAATTATTTATCTTGTAAGTTAAATTAATTCAATTTTTAATAATAAAATTCAAAATATTGGTACTTAAAATCAGGGGGAAAAAATGCGTGTGTGAACGTATCTTAGCTAACAATGGTCAAGTAACGCCTATGACCTAACATTTGATCGTGTTAGCTATTATTTGATTGTACTTAGCTAAGAAATTTATTAAGAATTTTAATAAAATGATTCAGAAGTGAAAATTAAAATTTTTCCATTGAATGCATCTATAAAATATTTATCGAAAAAACCTTTAATAACCTTTGATGGAAATATACTTAACAAAATTGTATTTAATTTTAGAAGAACAGTAGTACAAACATCTTTAATTTGATATAAAAATAAAATAAAATGAAATAAAGCCAGTATAGACACACGGATTGTCTCTCCTACCACAGTGTTGTTGGTTGAAGTCAAACTTCCATCTTTGGTTATACTTGGAAACCAAGTTCATAAGCGTAAGCGTACGTAATAATGGATTAAATAAATTGGCATGCTTATCTTTTAATATTGAAATTAAGGATTTATTAATGAGGGGAAAAGAAAAAAGAAAATGATAAGAGCTCCTGTACTCATGGAGAATATTCTATTTGATGAACGTTGACTGTGACTGGGCACTGCGGAATCAAATTCGACCTAACTCCTAAGTTTAGATCGGATACTGTTAAATTTAAATAAATTATAAAGCTAATTCT
Organism: Stylosanthes scabra; assembly: GCA_036250425.1. NCBI lineage: Eukaryota > Viridiplantae > Streptophyta > Magnoliopsida > Fabales > Fabaceae > Stylosanthes > Stylosanthes scabra. The sequence goes on from JASCZI010271877.1 coordinate 106,752, forward strand.
ACACATGCATCACGTGCTTCCCACACGGTACACAGGGTTTCGTAATTCGTATCCCCATGACTACTGTTTTTTTTTGTCATTTATACTCCTACTCCCTATACCCTATTTCATACTCATTTCTAAATTCCAGTATATCCCATTGAGTTTGTAATTTTGTATGCCATTAGACACATTTTAAACGCAATATTACCAAGAACAAAAAAATACAATATTTATTTGATGTTTCTCTAGTATATATCTATTTTGTATCCAATTATACTTTAGTAAAAGATAAAAGTATTTTTTTAAATATGCTTGAACACAGCTCTAAATGTAATCATGTGTGACATTTCAAAACTTATTCTGGGTGTTATTTAGACATAATATATTATTAATTATTAACCAATAGTTTTATAAATAGAGTAATACTAGATATACCATTATACGCACCTGTACACTCCAATTAATAACATAGAAAAATGTAAACATTAGCACAGAAACATAAATTTTTCTATGCTAATATTTATATTTTTTGTGTTGCTAAATGGTGTGTATAGGTATGTATAATGGTACATATAAATTTATTATTATAGATAATACCAGTCAACATTCCTTTTTTAAAAAAAATTGTGATTAGTTTTAGTACGTTAGATTATCAATTTTTGTCATTTTGAATGATTAGTTTTTATTTTTCTGAATTAATAACCAGCTCAATGTTATTATTTTAGATAATATTATTTTAAAAAAATTTTCACCCTTGCTCAAGGAAGAAAGAACTCAAAGAAGTGTCAAGTTAAATCAGTGACCGTGGAAGAGATAACGCCATCAGTACTGACCTAACCAAAACCTCAGAGAAATTGATACGGGCTGGCTAATTGGGTGAAGCCCGTACAAATACAAGCCCAATTTAAAATGCCGATCCTCTTTTGGGCTTCTTTTTGGGCATAGCATGTAGTTGGTCTTAATGTTGTCCAAAGCCCAAATAAAATAAATGTTGTCCCATGACCAAAAACTTCAATTTCATATTTCTCGAACAATTTAATTTTAATTTATAAAAATTTAGGGTGAACATCAATCGGTTCAAAATAATATTTATATTTTATAGAGCAATCATCTTATGTATAAATTAAAAATCAGTTTTCAAAATTCATATAAAATATATATTAAAAATAAATTAAACAATATATGTATTTATATATAATATATATATGATAGATAAAAAAATATAAATACACAGCAACTAGTTTTTCATAGACACACAACATTTTTGTTTATAGATATACTTACAAACCATATACTAAAAAACCTCTCACAAAAATAAAAAGAAATTCATTATTTTAAGATATGTTCCTGTTCCAAACCTTTATCACTTATACTAACTCGTCATTTTTTTTGGGGTACTCAACTCTTGTCATTTTTATACATATACGAAAGATACAAAAAACAACAAATTATCCATAAATATTATAGATTTTTAGAGAACCGAAGGAGGATTCTTTTGGCAAAAGAAACTGAAGATTAAAAGAAAAGAAAAGAATTGACTAGAAACATTTTTTTTCCTACTTGATATTCTTGAAAAGACAGTGATAATAATGATGGTTGGGAAAAATAATTTTGCAATTAACCTACATATATGATATTACAACAATTCTATGTAGACATGTATTTATTGGTGTATTATTATTATTGCACAATTATTGGGCAACTAACCTACAAATCATTGTGCCCCGAACTGAAACTGTATATGTAGACATCATATAATAACACAATTAAAAACCATGCATCATCATGCATAATACTATAACAATTATATCCCCTCAACTGTCATTGAGGGACCAAAGTCCACACAAAATGACAGTTATTTTCACACCCTGCCTTATGATGTGAACATGTTATAAGAAATAATCAGTATAAACATAGCTTTATGCTGATATATATGTGAGGAAGAATTGCGGGGCAAATCTTCTTTGGCAGTGAGCTAAGCTTCTGAGCCTAACTACTTGAATGACAAGATGCACTGTTGAATTGCCAACAGCCAAAGAAGTCATTGCCCAGTAATGCACCAACACTTGTGTGATCTTTCTTGTTTTTGTTGTTGACTAATAATATGGGGGTGTCCCTTGTTTATATATAACCAATTTGATGATGTAACTAACTCAGACATGCATGCATAATTGCATCTACATATGCACTAGCCAAAGGATATTCCAAGCACATCCTCTTCTACAAAGCAACTAGTTAATAGAAAGAAAGTGGTCCATCTTGTGCCTTTAGTCTCTCACAGCTCATGCTCCTGCGCTTTTTCTCTCATTGGTTTTACCACAGATATTTGTTTTATGAAATTCCATGCACTTAGGTTTCATGAGGAAGACCTGTCTATTTAGCAGTGTTTACAAGGTAATAAATGGCTGATACTAATTCTTAATGGAAGGCATAATTCCTTTCCATTGCTTTTCTAGTGTTTTCTGTTTTCTTGTCTAAGAATATGCTGGTAGTGAATGCCTATTATTCCTGAATTCATTGCACTCTTTCAATATATTGGTTGAATTTTCAAATTCCAACCCCTTTTGATTTCAAAGGTAAAGCATTACCAAAATTTTATGCTTTTCTTCATAAAATAATTCCAGTAATGTCAGCATGATCTTTCTATTTAGCTAACTTCAGCAGTAGGTTTAAACATATATTCTTCCACTTTCTTAAAGAGATTAGAGGCTAATCATTGACTACTTACAGCACCTAAAATTGAAATTTTGAATTAGACCTTTTAAGCAAATAATAATCTTAGCAGATTTTGTCTTTCTTATGTTCATATTCGTACCTATAACAATCCTCTCATTTCCTCAGCCTACGGTGCAGGAAAGGGGCATAGTTAAACAAAGCATATGAATCATGAATGATAATGATCATGGTAAAAGTGGAACATGTTATGAACTTAATAATGCAGATGAAAAGCAAGTCCACTTCTGCATGCAAAAATTGTTGATACATAAACACTGATATTCCATGCATGTAAACAGTTGAGCAAGTTTATGACTAATTCCTCTAAAGAAAAGCATCTGTTTTACTAGGAAAAGAGAGAAACCTTGATTTAGACCACTCCTTGGTTATTGAAAGGAACTGATGGTGAGAGAATCAGGACCATTAAAGAACAAGACAGAACCTTTCATTGGAAACTTGGAATTGTGCTGGCATATGCTGTTGCTGCTTCTACTCCTTGACAGGCATATCCAACAGGAGGTGCTCTTATAAGTCACTATATATAGCCTTCCATTTTGTGATTATGTCCTCAAACACAAACTTGGTCCTGAAAGTGTATGAGCTGCACTGTCAGCGAAATGAGAGTGCAATTCTCCTTTGGCACACACAAGTAGAGAACTTGAACGTGCTCTCTTCTAGTTTGCCAAAGGAGATTTGCCCTGCCATTTTCTCGACAGCTTTATGATTAAGACATTGTATTAACTGTATAATTCACAGTTCCTGCCAAAGACATGCTGTGTTCTTGCAGTATTATTAAATATAAAATATGTAAGCCTATTTTATTTCTTTCATTTTATCTATGTAAATATATATAGAACTTCTTAACTGATGGTTTTCCTTTCAAAATGTAGCAGGTGGATACAGAAGATTTTCAAATTTCTGCAACATGAAGAGAAAAGAAATGAGAGATGCCTCACAACCAGAGGTTATCCAAGACAACAGCATCAAGTGTCAAGAAGCCAAAAGTAGACGCTTATTCACTATAACGTGTTTTAAGTTAATAGACAGACACTGAAGCTTCAGTTAACAATTTTGTTCTTTGCATTGCTAATGTACAATTTATAACTAAGCTATAAAATATCAAAATTAACTAGAGGACGAGTGTGTTTTTTCCTCAAGTCATCTCAAAAACCTGTAATTCAATATTCCAGTTTAAGTAATTTCTTTGCACTTTCACTATCAAATTTGTTTGCATTCACTAGAATATTATCGGGTATATCAAAAGGCCAATATTCTGTTGCCACTTCTCAACGTTCAATAACAGAAAAGGAGATATATGAGCCTCTTGATTGGCTGACATTTCACTAAATATCTTTTTATAGGAGATAATATATCTTAAGTGCCTCAGAAATCAGAAAATCCATGTAACAAGAACACCAAGCCAATAGACTCGGGCACTTGCTGGTGTTGGAATCATGTCAAACTATTGTTTCCATTTCTTCTATCCATCCTCTCATTACTGCTCCTGTTCTAGCCAATGTATCCCTTGTAGGCTCGTCCAGCTTAACATTTTTTCATTTTGAATTAGTGTTCCCATCTCCATGGCATGTTTGGCATCTCATCAAGTTTGAACAAACTCATACTGTTTAGTATTTCAGAATGAGCATTAAACATGAAAAAGAGTGTTGTATTTTCCCCCCTCCTAATCAACAGCTATTTTCCATGTATCTTTCAGATTAACCTTTTTTAACTTTGCCACTAATAACTAATTTGTTGCTATGCATCTGTCCCTAGTGAATAGGAATCACTCTTGCTAAGTGTTAAAATGAGTCACCTATTGTAACAATTGTAAAATTTGAGTGCAAAGTCAATGTAAGGGCATTTTTCTCTTCAAAGCCCTTTTCCTCCCCTGCCTTCTTCTCTAAAATAAACACACAAACACACGCCAAGTACCCTGAGAAATACTTCTGAAGATTATAACCAGAGGAACTATTATTCTTGCCCTCTTGGTGGTTTAGGCTAATGGAGTTACCATTGTTACACAGATTAACCAGACTGTAACAATATTATTGACATGCTTACTTATACTGTGTCACAACTTAAGTGGGAATTAATATAGGTTGCTAGAACAACTTATCACAATTATCACATCTAGAAATAATTATCTCTACCCAGTAAACAGATTTGGGGATGAATAGTGTTTTATAAAGTAAGTCTGGAATTCATGGCATCCACAGTACAACTATAACAACAACAACAACAACAAAGCCTTGTCCCACTAGGTGGAGTCGGCTACATGGATCAAACGACGCCATTGAGCTCTATCATATATTATGTCTCATGGCATCCACAATATGATATAGAAATCCACCCCAAGTTTCAATATCTCTGAATAATCAATACTTCCTTTACTGTCATTTCATGAATATAGGAATTTATTAACTCACCTACATGTCATGCAAACGGATGATAGATGAAAAACTTTTTCAAAGAACTCTTCAGACCTTGAAATTCTGTGAAGATCCCCTGCATTACTATTGGTCCTTCCATTATGCAGCCCCTCAAATTTTAGAGGGGCAGAAGTAGCAGAATAAAACTTTTCTTCTGACAAGAGGGGAATGCAAACTTTAAAAACTGACCAAGAGCAGAAAGGGCAGTATCATATGTAGGTATTTCAACTTTTCAGCCCCATAGAGATAGAATTAGAATAACAATCTCAAAAAGAGAAAAAGGAAAAGAGAATGAGCTGGCTGAGGAGGAAGATCCAGAGGCATGTGCTCTCCCCCTTCTCTTTCTCACTTCTGTCGTGTCAGTTTATTGACAATTCGTTCATCGGTCAGCATTTGAAAATCTAAATCTAAATCTAAATATAAGTAATTCTATATCAACATAGAATCAAAATCGATTTTGGTTGTGAAGATTGTGTCTCCACAAGATTTAGGATGGCATATGCTGTTCTTGTTTCAGCATATCCAAAATAAAAAGATCAATGTTCTTGGAATTTTACTTTGGTAAAAGCTCTTCCATAAAGCATTGAATGTACGGAATAAGTTCATTGTACTTTCTGCATTAATAGTGTCCACATGGACATGGGGTTTGGTTGGTGGAGGGGTTGAATGGTAATGGAGCTGAGTGGATCTTCTGGCATATACTACTCAGCAAAGGAACTCTAAGGCACAAAATAAACAGTTATTGATCAAGGAACTGTCACCATCTTTCCTATTGTTCAAAGGAACTTCAGTTTAAGCGATTCAAAATGAGATGTTATTATTCACCCTCAGAAATTACTTAAGGTATTACTGATCATACATTCATAATATTTGATGTACAGTACAATAGAATTCGTTTATAATTGTATTTTGTCTGTTATAGCAGAGACCAATCTTCTAATGTACTACACTATTAAGCCATAAAACAACCGGAGTTCACATGGGCTGGTAACTGATCTCACTTTCATAATTGGGAAGCTTATCCCTAACATCTTAGGATTCTAAATAAATTTTCAAAAGTATGAAAGCATTGCTACATGCAACTCTAAACCTAAAAAATAAAAAAATTGAAATATTTGCTGGTGACAGTATGACTTGATGAACAGTTTAATATCCGAATGGTTTATACTATCTATGAGCATAACTGAGAAAGAAAATATCCTTTATTAAACAGTTTAATAGATACAATACAAACCCTTACATGACTGACATTTTGAGAAAGAAGTAATCTATAAGAACCAGCTTATTACTTAGGTCTGTCAATTTAACATCAACCAACTTCAGTTGAAATGAAGCTGAACACATTATATTCTATTTCAATCCACTAGAAGTATAAATGAGCTCTGATAGGATAGGAGACAAGGGTTCATAGCACTTAAAAGTTTAAAAAAAAAAAAATTATTGTAATACATGACTAATTACACTCTTTAGGTGTGGTCCTTTCCTTTCCTGAACCGTGCATACTTGTGCATCAAGCTGCCCTTTATAACTAATTCTAAGAGAGATTAGCAGCATAAAATAAGCCATGGAGTCCTGTTGCATGACTAATCTCATTGAACAAAAGTTTTGCTTGAGACTATAATTTTATTTTTCAGAATAGTGAGAACTAAATAAGGATTATTATGATTTTCTGAGACCTCAGCCAAATTGATAAGCGTTTAACTATATTCCCTTGTGCAAAGGCAAGTTATCAATAATAAGTGTTCTGGTGAGTGACATCCTCACAGATTAAATTCAAAATTAACTTACTTGTAAAATAATTTATTAAGTGGTACATGAAAACTATTATATATGCACCCCTATTTGAGCTTGGAAGGTCATAATAAAATAAGTTGAGCTTTCAAAAGAAAATTCCGGAAGCATGTTTCCTATAGTATTTTATTTCTAGATTTTCATTTATCGCCGTCAATGGACTGCAAATGGCGTTTAAAGTTGATTCTCTGTATGATAAAACCGGGGGCTACATTGTAAAATAGATTCCATTATGCATGATGTAGTCTTTAGCCATTATGCTCGGAAGTTAAAAGGTTGGCCTCTTTATACCAAACGAAGGGGGAAAATGGAACAAGAAAGCCACATTAGCAAGAGTAATTGATTCAATCATTAATTAGCTTCTTACAAATATAAGCATATAACTTGATAACTGGATAAAACTCTTTTACATTGAGAGCACACTAAAACTACAACAACAACAAAGCCTTATCCACTGAGTAGAGTCGGCTAAATAGATCAAACGACACAATTGAACCCTATCATGATAGTACATCAAAACTAATTAATGTAAAAGAGTACAAGCACATAACATATAATACTACTTTATCCTATCATGCCTAATATAACACAATGAACAACAGAGAAAAGCTTCTTTTCATACCTGGAGAAAGTATATAAAATAATCGTATGTACACGATTGAGATATCAGAATCGAACGGATCTTTATTCACAATACAATCTTATGACGTATTAACAGCAGCAACCTTTTCCTGAAGCTTTGATATTCGGGCCTAATGCAAACCAAAAAAGAAATCAATTATTCAAGCACAATAGCCAATTCAATATACGGGAATATCTAACCAAGATCTCAAGAAAAAAGATGGGACAGTAGAAAGAAGAGATGGTTAACAGAGTCCTCAATATTGTCCTTTAAAACATTACAATGTATGTCATGTATGAGATTATTGTAATTACATTCTCTTTAGATGAAGTTAACTGGAAGTTAATACTCTTTCTAGGCAATAGGCACAACCAATGTTTTCCCCATCATTATTGGAACATATTCCTTCCCAAAAGTGCAAATATGCAAGTTGGTGCAGAAAGAAACAATGAAATACGAACTATTAGAATATCCAAAGTCAAGATTCAATACTACCTACCTTGAATGATTTAGAACGACGGATCAAAGGATCGATGTCTAAACATGCTAAATATGATTGCTCTGCTGAATCAAATTCATTCAATGCCAAGAAGGCATCACCTTGGCAAATATAAGCCTGCAAAGTGAATTAAGAAATTTGCTGACATGTCTCTACAACAATACAAGTGCATTTAAATTTAAGACAAACCTTTATATAATAAGTTCTATCTAAATGAGCAAATACAGAACATATGAATGAAGAGTTAGTGACCTCAGAATAGCGAGGAGCTAAGTTCAAAGCCTCCACAGCATCTTGAAGTGCACCACGGTAATTGCCCAATTCCAACCTTACAACTGACCTAAATCAATATAATATGAAACAAATTGAATCGAATATCATCATAATCAAGTTTAAAGTGTTGATTGTTGAAGAATTACCTGCATTTAAAAGAGACATGCATGCCACCAAAGGGTTTTAAATCTATAGCTTGTGAGAGAAGCAACTCAGCCTCACTCAAATTTCGATTCTGGAACTCAATTTCCGCTCTCTTCCTCAAAGCCAGGGCCTCCAAACTGATCTTGGCATCGGCATCACTGCCGGAAAACAAGGTGGACATAAGCTGAGCCGCCTGAGAAGCCGTGGCGCAATGGCCGACGATGAGGCCGTCGGGGAGGATTGCTAAGTTTGGGCCGGCGCCGCAGCGGCCTAAGCAGCCGCAGGAGTTGACGGCGAGGTTAGGTGGAGCGAGGGCAGAGAGGGTTTCGAGGGTCTGAAAGGAGCCCTGTCTGCGGCAAGTGCGGTTGGTACAGACCCGAATTTCTTGCGCATTTGCCATGGCGCCTGAAGTGAGCTTCGGTAATTGCAATGGCAAGAGCGTGCCACTGTGGAGCGCCATCTCTTTCTGCCTCAATTATCGATATGCCGTAAAATGTACGATACTACGATGACGATGAATTTTAATTTATTTTCATTTTTCACTCATCAATTCTTAATAAATTTAGTTAATAATTTAACATAGTATTTTAATCAATATTTTTTAATATTAATAATTAAATAATAATAATAATAAAAATTTTTTGTTAAATGCACATAAAAAATAGCAGTCAATTATATATATATTTAATTTTCTTTTCATATATTTTAATATATTTTTTATATTTTTATATATTTTATACATATAGTTGATTTCTTTTCGTATGACTAACATAGTTGAAATCAAATTTAAATCTTTCAATTATATCATTTTTCTAACTTTTAGTTAAGGGAAATGTGTCATGAATTAATATTTTGTGTAAAAAAATAGGAAATTAACTAGTATTGTTTGAAATATATATAAAGTAAAAAAAAAAGAAAAAATAGGAATTACTTAAAATTTATCTTTAGTTAATTCATATATTTATTTCAATTTAAATATAGTTAATGTTTCATAATATACAAAATTTTCATTCATATTAATTAATTTTTTTAATCTAAAATAATCCATTAAATATTATTATTATTTATTTTATATTTACTTCTTCAAATTATTTAATTATTATTTTTATTTTGGCTCTTTTTTAAATAATTATTTTATTTTTAATATTATTTTATTATTTTATTTACTTTTTATTGTTATTATTTAATAGAATATTTTAAATTATATATATTAATTAGAATATATAATATATAACCCAATGATGTGTTTAAAATCAACTATATTAAAAATAAATTAATTTAACTTTTTATTGGCAATTAATTGTTCTCTAGTTGTGAAGTAATAAGGTTGTTGGTGAATTATTAAAAGGTTTGTTATAAATATAAGATAGTGAGATAGGGCGAATTCATAAATATTTTGAGCAAGTGGAGAATTCTTGCTAACAAAAGTAGATAGATATATAGTCGATCTCGTGAAATTTTTAAAGTTTGGTGTGGCCGAGAATATTTAAGCAGTTGCATGGTTTCATGGATGTTTCATATAAAGTAGATCGAGTGTCAATTAATTAATCAGAATATATATATGGTCTTCGTTTGCGTTACGTTCATACGACCACTATTACTAGCTGTTATAAGTCATAAGGAACAAATCTGAATGAAAAAGGGAAGGTATAATAAGCTTTAAAAAGAATAGATGCAGAGAGGCGTAATAGCAAAAAGAGGAAGAAGAAGGAAGATACTAGAGAATGTTCCCACCAGTGCTTCCCTTATACATATATGCTTTCAAGATTTTTCTATGATATCGTCAGTGACTGTGAAATAAATAATAATGGACCACAAAAGTTGTTTGCTTTATGGAGAAACTTGAAGCAGCGAGTTACATAGCAAGTGCATGCATGGATATTTGCATTATTCTATATGCTTGTAATACACACTACACATATACATACACATACACATGTTGAAAATAAAGTAATAATTCCAGGTATTTTTAAATCTATATACACATATGCTTCGGATCCTCGCTCATAATATAACACAAGCTAAGGAACAAATATCTACGTATCTATGCAATTTACATTAATTTCTTTGAAAAATTGAACATAAAAATGAAAAATGATGGGAAAATGGTAGGTCAAATTAAAAATGAAGGGATTGAAACAAAGTTGCATGAGAATCGCTGGGCAAATCTCCTTTGGCAGGCTACACACTACTAATAATAATTAATAAATATAATAGTGGAAAACTGCCAAAGGAGAAGTTGCCCTGTAATGCATTTGCAACTGGGAGGCACAGTGAGGAATGCATGGTTGTGCATGTTATTTATGGGTTCATAGAATTGGTATATCCTATGGTTTGTACTTTCTAGCTAGCTAGTTCTAACCTTTCAGATGGTTTTATTCCTTCGTTTTGGAACCATATCCTCCATCACCTTTGGTTAAAGATACATTTTACTTAAGATAAAGGGCGAGAATATATAATTTTACCAGCATAAAATAAAGCAAAAGTTCAAAGTATACAAAAAAGTGGGCTTCTACTCCTCTCCGATCTACACATACATCATTATTTATCATCCTATGGTTCATGGAGATTGCATTATGATGATGAATTAGTCCAGTATCGATCCACGCACAAACTCAACAAATAACAATAACGCATGTGAGATTAATAAAAATGATAAATACTTTATACTTTAAGAAAATAAATGGAAAACTTGTCTCATTTTATATGAGGATATAAGATAGAATATATCTTAAATATTTCGTATCTTAAATTTTTTTTTAAAATAATCTTAATGTATATTTCATTATAAAAAATAAAATAAATTATGTAAATAAATCTTAATCCAATAATAAATAATTGAATACATATTTAAATGAAATGGTACAATTAATTGAGTGTGTAATTAAATTAAAAAAGACTATTTTTTATAATCTCTTTAAATGGGAAAAAATAATATTTAAATAATTTTATTTCATATGTAACAAGCCGGTGAGTTGTAGCTCACGTGGCATTACCCCTCCCGATTCCGTTGTAAAAGATCTTAGATTTAAATTTGTTATGTATCAAGGTATTAAATTAATATCAATATATACTTAGTTTATCTCATGTGCTGTACGGGTTTAATGATATTTTTAATTAATATATTTATTTAATAAAATTATATTTGTTAATATATCATACCTCTGAGAATATATTCATTTCTTTTTATCTTTGCTTAAAAGAATTCACGTAGGATTTAGATAGATCATTTATGCCAACAATATATATAAACGTTAACTGGGTTTGAAAATTTAAATTAGAGTGGTGAATTTAATTTTTAAAATATGGAAAAATATTATAATGAATTAATTGTAAAATAATGCATTAAATCTAATTATATATATATATATATATATATATGTAAAATGCTAAAAAATTGCGAACATAATTTTATGTAGTAAGAAGTGCTAAATAATTAGCACAATCTTTTTTACAGCACTCAACCAACCAACATTTTTTAATTAATTAGTGTAAAAAATATTTTAAATACACTAATAATATATGAAGGTGTGTAATGTCGATGGCGTCTAGCTGGCCGTAATGGAGCCACTGTGTATAAATTAGACCTGTAATTGACATTAAACAACAAAATGAAAGTCAATTTTCGGAGGGTTTGATTTCGTTTTGCTATCTAATGTCCATTACGGGTCTGGTCTTTATAGCGTGACTTTGTTATGATCAGCTAGGCGCTATGAAGCATGCATGGACACTGACACGGATATGCGACACGACACGACATGACACGCGACACACCGATCTCAATTTTTCTTAACACGGGAACACAGCATATATATAAAATATAATGTATTTTTTAAATAAAATTATAATAATATCTTGACATTTTATTTATATTAAATTTAAATTATTATTTTTAAATATTTTTAATATCTTTTTATTATATAAAATATTTAAGCTAACTTTTAATTTTGAGAAATAGTAATATATACTTCTTTTAAATTCATTTTAAGGATATAAGTTAACAATAAAGTTGGACACGTTGACACGTGATGATATTTTGAAGTATCAGTGTGTTTCGAAGAGGTATTTTTTTTTGTTTTTTTAAGGACACGGAAGACACGCGTGTCTCGGACGAGTGTCGGTAAGTGTCGTGTCCGAAACGTATCTGATACGTGGAAACGCCAATTTAATAAAGTGTATGTGCTTCATAGGCCTAGGCGCCATTGACATTACACACCTTCATAATAGTTACATGTGGGTTAGATCAATGAAAGGGTAGCAGTGTCCATTTTACTCAAAGGTTGGGGACATGTGAGTATTTCAACAAACTTAAAGACATTTTTATCCACTTTTAAAAAGTCAGGGATATATTTTATATGGCCCGTTACAATAAAACAAGGCCCATAAAAGAGCCATGCAGACTATCATTCCAACAAATGCTAAAATAACACAACAACCAACAAGTATCCATAACGGTCTATTTAAACTCATATAAATGACCGTTACAAACTTCTAATTGCAACTAATGTAACTCCCCCAAAATAATAGGGATTTGACTCCCCACTCCATTAAGACTGCAGAAGCAATCAATCTACCCTCAAGGCCTATAAATACACTCATTTAGTCTCAAGTCATGGTATGCAATCTTCTCCTGCTTATACTTTAGTCGGAGTGGCCTTGCAGGTACCACCCCACGCCGTTCTAGGTTCGGTCAACCTCTTGGAAGCCAAGTCCGCCCTCTTTAAAGCTAAGACGCATTTGAGGAGGACCTCTTCGCCAAGTGACCAGCCCAGAACATTGGCGCCCACCGTGGGGCAGAACACTAACGATCCCCACATTTCTGTCTTGTCTTTTCCTTGCTTTTCTTCTCTTTTTCAGGAGTTAAAAGCATGGTAACGAGTTAACAATGGAGTCACACCAAACAGCACTTGACCGTTTGCCTTGTGACCTCCTTGCAATCCGCGCTGATATCTTTTTGAAGGGAAGAGGTCAATCACCCTGCTACTAACCATGAGGCTGAATCCAGTTTCTGCTTCACTAAACCATCAAAGTATCCATCAGGAATTTTGTCCTCAACTATCCACATTACAATTAACAAAAAAGAAGAGGTAATAAGTATCATATTTTCTAATAAAAGAATACCGATTATACTTGCTATAATACTTAAACAGTCCGGCCAGGTACTAAAACAGCCCGGCCAGGCTCTTTGGAAATAAAACACCCTAATAGCTGTCGATCTCATAAACAGTTCGGCCAAGCTCTAAAAGCAAAGCCCTAATAATTTTCAATCCTCATGAACCGCTATAATGCATGCTCTTTTTCTGTTCTACATGTAATTTCTTTTCTTTACTTTTCTTTGTGAAAAAGAAAAAAACACACTATAAATTTAAATTAAAGCAATTAAAAACAGCTCACAGTAACAGCTGCTATCCGTAACGGCCATGATTATAAACTGCTATAATTCATGCCTTTTTTTTGTTCTATATTTACACTTTCACATGTGTGACTACTCACCATCATCTTTATTTTGTGACTACTTTTATTGATGACTCTAATTATTTCATTCATCTGTTTTGTTGTAACGGACAACTATCTTTACTCTGATTAATGACTCTAATTATTTCATTGATTTGTTTTGTTGTAACGGACAACTATCTTTACTCTCATTGATGACTCTAATTATTTCATTGATCTGTTTTATCAAACCGATATTTGATCCGAGACTTATCAAGCCAGCCTCTTCAGGTCGGAGCCTTATCAAACCGATCACTGATCGGAGTTTTATCAAACCGACCTCTTCGTGTCCGAGACTTATCAAACCGACCTCTTCAGGTCGGGACTTATCAAACTGACCTCTTCAGGTCAGAGACTTATTTGACTGACCTCTTCATGTTGGCTTCCTAACCGACATTTAGTCGGATACATATCTGACCGACCTCTTTAGGTCGGATACTTATCTAACCGACATTTGGTCGGATACTTATCTAACCGACCTCTTCAGGTCGGAGACTTATCTAACCGGCCTCTTCAGGTCAAAGACTTATCTAACCGACCACTTCAGGTTACCTTCCTAACCGAATTCTTCAGAACGGCTTCTTATCCAAGCCAGCCCCTTTAGAATGAATTCCTATCATAATCGATCTCTTGAGAAACGACTTTCTAAGTTTTACCTAACCAACCTCTTCAGAGTAGCTCTCTATCCTAAACAACCTCTATAGGTTGGCTGTCATATTAAACTGGTATCTAAATTCAACACTCAATCAAACCGACTTCTTGATTTCTACCTCATTACATACTTTCCAAAGAGTCTGGGGGCTCAACTCACAACCTTGGTAATACAATGCTTCAAACAATACAAACATGCCCACTCTCTACTCTAAGTATCAAACCATCCTTATTTTCAGCTTTCCTCTTTCAAATGAGGAATACAATGTCTAATGACAAACTTAACTAATTTTCAAATTCCCAAGTTGACCTTGGGGGCTTACATACATATAACTACCTCCATTCATTACTAACTGCCGATTTATAACTAAATCAACAAAAGCTCAACTTGGTCATTAAAAAATAAACAACTCAACCAACAGCTTGGCCGACTCAACAAAAGACTGGAGGCTTCAACCCTCACCTTGCTATATATACAGTCGAGTTGCAACCCAACACAAAAACAAACTAACATTCAAAAATACATCAAACATCAAATAAGCTCAACCTGATACCAAACGGTATAGCTCAAGCTTGGGGGTTATGATATGGTCCGTTACAATAAAACAAGGCCCATAAAAGAGCCATGCAGACTATCATTTCAACACATGCTAAAATAACACAACAACCAACAAGTATCCATAACGGTCTATTTAAACTCATATAAATGACCGTTACAAACTTCTAATTGTAACTGATGTAACTCCCCCAAAATAATAGGGATTTGACTCCCCACTCCATTAAAACTGCAGAAGCAATCGATCTACCCTCAAGGCCTATAAATACACTCATTTAGTCTCAAGTCATGAGATGCAATTTTCTCCTGCTTATATTTTATTCTCTAATACACTTTTACTGACTTGAGCGTCGGAGTGGCCTTGCAGGTACCACTCCACGCCGTTCCAGACTTGGTCAACCTCTTGGAAGCCAAGTCCGCCCTCTTTGAAGTTAAGACACATTCGAGAAGGACCTCTTCGCCAAGTGACCAGCCTAGAAAATATTTTATCTTTTAACTTTTTATTAATTGATGTAAAAAAAAAAGGTTCAATAAATATACTAGCCATAAGTATATGTGTTTGGCTAATATACAAATTGAATTGCTGGGCAATAAACATTTTTTGTTATAATATATAGTTTTAGAATTTTTGTTTATAAAACATTGCGAAAATTATTTTTGTTTCTAAGGGAAAACTTAAGTATGGGTGGGAGAAGAATATATAATATAAATGCAGGACTTGACTTATTGTGTCTCGTTATGAAAAGGAAAATGTTATGCTATGTATATATTATAAAAATATATATTAAAATATAAAATGTATATTAAAAATAATTTAAACTTAGGTGTATATTAAAAATTAACAACTAATTCAGCAGTTATCAATATAAAATATAATAATGCTACACATTCAAGCAATTTCATCAACAAAGCTCAATCAAGTATTTTTAATCAACTCTCACCCAAATAGCGTGAAAATCACGCGCTCTCCTCCCTATTCAACACGTGCACTTCTCTCCCAAATTCTCAGCAACAACTCCTCCCCCTCCTCATCATCCTCCTCCTCTTCTTCCTCCTTCTCCCTGCTACTACGATGCCACTGCCGTCGCCGCTGTCACCATCATTGCTACCACCACCGTTTTCGTAATCCTCTTCTTCTTCTTCTTCTTCTTCTTCTTCTTCTCCACTATTACGTTGTTGCTGCTGTTGTTCATGGTGTTGTTGCTGTTGTTGTTGATGATGATAATCAAAAACTGAATTGGATGTTCATGGAAAAATAGAAACGGAATTCTCATATAAAATAGAAACGAAATTTCATATAAAACAGAAACGAAATTCCCTATAAAAACTGAATTGAATTTTCAGGAAAACAGAAATGGATTTGAAAGAAAAACAGAAACGAAATTTTCATACAAAACAAAAACGAAAGTTCACATAAAAAATGAATTGAATTTCCACGAAAATAGAAACGAATTTGAAAGAAAAACAGAAACGAAATTTCATATAAAACAGAAATGGGTTTTCATATTTAAAAACTGAATTGGATTTTCAAAAACAGAAACGGATTTTGAATGGAAGTAGAAACTGATTTTGAATGGAAGTAGAAACGGATTTTCGCATATAAGTTACCACTCAAATGTACTCAAAATGTACTCCATCTTCTTCTTCCTCCTCCTTCTTCCAGCTACTACTGCTGCTACTCCTTTTCTTCTTCTTGCTACTGCTACTGCTATTACTCCTCTTCCTCATCCTATTTACTTAATTAATAGCATTCATCCTCAAACTAATCAGAAACAAAAAAACAGAATCACCATAGTGACGATGGAAAAGGAAGACAGCGGTGATTGGGAGTGAGAGAAAAAACATAAGGCTTGTTAAAACGATTTTTGAAGTAACGCATATGAGTGATAAATGGGAATGAGCGAAAATTGTGGGATTCAGATTTCGAAAAAACGGAAAAAAGGAGAGAGGCGCATGTGGGTTAGTAACTTGGTTATGCTTGGTTGTTAAAATAACTTAGTTGTGTATAATTATTCTATAAAATATATATTAAAAATGATTTAAATAATACATATATTCATTTATATTGAATTTTAATATGTAAATAGTATTTTTTGTTTAAATAATATATATTTAGTAAATAGCTACGAAGCATGGACACTTCGTTGAGTTAGCGTGTCCACGTGTCAGACACGTTTTGGACACGACACTCACCGACACTCGTCCGACATGCGTGTCTTCCGTGTCCTTAAAAAAACAAAAAAATATCTCTTCAGACACACTTGACACTCTAAAATATCATCACGTATCTGCGTGTCCAGCTTTATTCTTGACTTATATCCTAAAGATAAGTTTAAAAATAATAAATATTACTATTTCTTAAAACTAAAAGTTATCTTAAATATTTTATATAATTAAAAAAGACATTAAAAATATTTAAAAATAATATTTTAAATTTCAAAATAAATAAAATATCAAGATATTATAATTTTGTTAAAAATATATTATATTTTATATATATGCCGTATCCCCGTGTCATATGAAAAATTAAGATTAGTATGTCGCCGTGTCGCGTGTCGTGTCGTGTCCTGTGTCCGTGCTTCATAGGTAAATAGCACATTTTAATTAGTAATTAATTTCGTAATTGAATTTTAGTGTATATATATTATTTTAATTATAAATAGGATATTCTGTTATAGCATGCACACACTATTTTTAAAATATTACTAGTAAGCTAGCAAAAAATTAATGGACCAAAAAGTTGTTTTTGTTGAAACTAGAAGCAGGTAGTTCATGTTTCAAATAGAGAAAGTGACCCCTTTTTTTTAGTTTAACACAATAATCAGTACTAATAATATTATTTGTATATTAAAATTAATTATTAAAATTAATTGTTATATATAAATGTATAAATATATATACAATTTAATTTTTTTATTATGTATTTTATATTTAATATATAATATACATTAATGATTAATTTTAATGTACAAATAACATAATTTATAATGGATAGATGGTATTTGATATGATTAAAAATATAAATATTTATTTTAATAAAATATATTCAAAACGGGGTTTGATCCTGATGCGTTAAATTAAGAAACTAACTTCGAAATTTGAATAAATAAATGTCTTATGTAATTATGTAAAAGTCACAAAAAAAAAAGCCTTATGTTAAACGACTTAAACCTGATTGTGTGTTAAATACTTAAATATTATACTCCGTACATTGCTTGTCCGTTTTGGATCAAGAAAAGGAGTTAACACTCCATTCGATTTTGATCATTGTTAATTTAGATTTACACAACGCACGACATCTTTTATAATTAAAAAATCTCAATTTTAAATGGTTAATGAGAATTAAATTGTAATTTTCAAATAATTATAGTGGCCGAATTAGATATTTATTCCATGTAAAAGTTAAGAGAAGTGCACATGTGCAATTATTTATTGGGAACAAAGATAAAATAAAATTGAAAATTTGAGATAACCATATAGAAAAGAGAAAGTTTTGAGAGCCAAAGTTAATGAACCTATAAAAAATTAATATCAATTTTTTTTCTTTTCTCTTTCAACTTTTAACATTCATTATTTTTCTAATTACACTCATAGGCTCCCTATAAACTCCTTAATATTGGCTCCCTAGCATTACTCGATAGAAAATTGTAAAAAGAAATAACCATAGAATATACGCTAAAAGCAAATATTAATATTAGCTGTTAATATAAAATATATATTAAAATATAAATATATATTAAAAATAAGTTAAATAATATAAAACATGATAAATGATTCTAATGATAAATTTTAATCTACACATATAACCTTTACAAAAAGACATATAATTACATACAAGCTGTAGCAATGCAACTACAATTCTACAAATAACAAAATTGTAACACACAAAAAAAAACTACGAATAACAAAATAGCATCATAACTCCTTTTTCTTTTATATATATACATTTCGAAAGTCTAGACCATTATTTTAATAATTATGGATAGCAATACAAGTATACAACCACTAATCACTGCAAGTGCAATTTCAAGAGGACAATATCCTCAATGTAAAAAATATGAACTTGATTATTAGAAGGAAAAAAATTAATTAAGAAGGGAGAAATAAAAGGATGGAGCGAAATGAAAGAAAAAGAAGATATTCATAAAAATAGAAAGAAGGAGGAGAGAAAATGGCAAGTATTTAATAATAAGAATGAAGAAGGTGGGTGGTGATAGAAAATTGCAGGAGTATCGCTGGGCAAATCTCCTTTGGCAGGATGCTACACTATCACTTTCAATATGATGAATTGCATTTTAGTGAAGCTACCTGCCAATAGAGATCTCGCCCTGTAATGCATCTGCAACCATGAATTGCTACTTGATACACATACACCAATGCCAACTCTGAACGTTATTTATTGCCTCCTACAATTCGCATATCCTTTCGAACAATACCTTCTTTATTTATTTATTTATTTATTTTCATTCATGCTTTTATTCCTTTCTCTATTCATCAATAAGCAAGTTAGCTAGCTACTTAGTTCTCTATGTTGGCTATTTATTTATTTCGGCAACGGAATTAATCACACTCGAATATATGTTTTTTTATATCGGTAAAGTCTAATCGATATATGCGTTTTTTTTTTTTACTCATAGTTCATAAATACGCAAATATAGTTAACTAATTGACATTATATTCAGGTCTCAGGTTGAGTCATAATTAAATTGTTCATTTGTAAGAATAATATAAGAATATTCCAATTTTAAATATGAAAAATATTTGCATTGATAGACCACTCATATTTGATATCAATTTTAAATTATATATAATCATTCACACTAAAATTATTAATATTTTTATCTTCTTTACTATAATGAAAAATTTTAATTTGTACTGGGAATAATTGTGTTTAAAGTGTCTCCTTAATTAACTTACGTTCTCTGTTTGAGATCTATACTACTATAATAAATTAAAAAAAATCCTATAAACAATAATCATCGTTATAAGATAATATAAAAGATGGTAACTCATATACATATTAATTCTATACTTTTTTCACATTTTTACCGTGTATATAATTATGTAAGTTACATCTCAGTATAAAAAAAAAGTTATTACACCAATATAAAATATAAAAAAAATTTTAAGTATAAATCGATATATTTGTAATCTGTAACTGTAAATTTTAATTAAAAAAATTTAAAATATAAATATAAATTAAAATTAACAGTTATAAATTACAAATATACTGATAAATAGATATACCTGAAATCCATCATAAAATATATGTATAGGTTGATGACCTTCCAAAGCTCGCAAAAGCCGAAAGCATTCTTCCCAAAAAAAAATGAAATTCCTAATACACTAACACGACAATTAATCTTTCTGCGTTTAGTTTATGAGCTTACCATATTCTAAATTTTTGAAAGGACTAAAATAGGATCTTATTGTAATATTAAAATCAAAAAGAAAAAAAACAGTGCCATAAAGAACTTTCCTTTTATGGTTTCTTAAGACTTAGAAGAGAAAAAAAAAATCTTATTCGGTTATTGTAATCGTCTTCTAGTGGGAGCGCACGGGTCGCATCTTCCAAAAGAAATATTTATATATAAAAAGACTATGAACTTTTCTAAATGTTTATTTAACAGGTTTTCTTTTTTTCTTTTAAGGGTATTTGTTAAATGTTTAAGAGACCTGTTAATAAGTGTTTGTAATTTGTACTTAAGAATATTTTAAGTAGAAACTTTGAATAAATATATATTAGTTATACATTATTTATGCATTAAATATATACTAGAATAATAAAAAAAATTATTTCACTCTCTTAATCAATTCCTATACAATACTTTTTAGCTAAATCCAATGTTTGATGTAAAAGTAATTTATAAGAAAATAAAGGTTTCAAGTTTTGTTTTTTGGACTAGAAGGTTTAAAGTTTTTCAATATTACCAAAATAAACTTTGATTTTTGTTTATTATAGATATTTAAAAATTAAGCTACTTGTGATTTTTGTGTCCAGTCACTTTTATTTTGGTGAAAGTTTCTTTTTTTTTTTTTGGTCGGTGTGAAAGTTTCCACTTTCTACTCACTTGAGTCTCAACTTTGGGCTAATTCCAGGTTGGCCCATTTCAGGGTAACATTTGGGCCTGCGGTCATCTGGGTATGTCTGTTAAACATTTAAACTATTATGGATCAAAATAAAACCCTTTAGTATACCCAAAAAAAGACCTTTACGATTTACTTCCTAATAGCAGATAATACCAAGTAATACCAAATAATAATAATAATAATAATAATGATACGTAATAATATTAGGAAATCAATTAGAAAATCAATAAAAAAAAAAACATTAGAACATCTAAATATCTAATTATATTTGTAGACCCAAAACACATCAACGAAATTCTAGTCAATATATTTATCTCTTCAAAATGTCATATACAATATAATATAGTGACAATATACAAATAAATAATAATTAATATTTTATCTAATTATTCACTATTTGCATATCCAATTAAATTATTATGTGTGTTCATGCCTAAATCCTTATAGAAAGGATAACATTAATTTAGTTATAAAACCTATAAAAAGTACCTTATTTGTTTCTAAACTATTGTGTATGTATTGTGTATGTATAGATGTGTGTGGAAAATATGAAAAAGAGTAATTGGAAGTAATTGCAGCAAAATTGCTGGGCAAATCCCCTTTGGCGCGAGCACAAACACATTATGGTATGGTCTCCTGCCAAAAGCACAAACACATTATGGTATGGTCTCCTGCCAAAAGGGAAATTGCCCAGTAATTGTAGCTGCCCTGGAAATTGCTCACATTTCCTCGAAGCTGAATGAATGAATGGTGTGTACTATATATATCTTGCTAGCAATAGCATATGCGTTGGAACAATGCCACCTTCAACATTTTGCTCAAGAGTGCCTGTGGACTGGTGCATCCAAACTAGCATATTTCTACAGTATTTTACTTTTAGCTCTACTAGCATATATAATAAGAAGCATACTTTGATATATCACTGTAAATTTCGTAAAATTTGGTTTATGTCACTTAACACTTAAGAGTTGGTTGTTGTCTTGTTGATGTTAAAATATTAATGTACTCCTACTATAATAATTAATTAAGTACTGAGTAATGTAAATGTAAGCTAAGCTCAAAAGCCGGTTACTACTTGTGCTGAACACAGCTAATAGGTTTCTGTATTATATACACTAAATAAATTAAACCTAATTAACTAGCCAAGCCAATATTAATTTAGAATAAATCTACGTGTACCATTGTAAAAACTATACACATTATTTAGCAACACATAGAAAAATGTAAACATTAGCACAGAAAAATATAAATTTCATTGTTAATGCTTACAATTTTTTATGTTGCTAAATGATTGATGTGTGCAGGTGTGATACATCTAGTATTACCAATTAATTAATTTGGAATAAACAGTATAAACCAGAAGAGTTGATTAATCAGAATATATGGTTTAGATTTTGAGTTTGAACAATCACGACAATCTAATAATGGGAATCTAGTTTTCTTTTTCCTTTTTCGAGTTTGAAGAGGATAGACCGTGGATTATGCCATGAGAAAGAAGATACCATGGCATGTTCTTTCGGTAAGTACGGTGTAGGCGTGACTGCGTGAGGTTTCATTCAAGTAAGGAACCTATGTATGTAGTGCATATTTGTACAAAGTTTTTATCACTGCTAAATCCGTAATTGCATAAACTTGAATTTCAAATGTTGTTACAATAATTAGATTTTGGTAGAGATAATTATTATATTTCAATTTCCAAAAGCTTATTTTAAGTTTTGTGATCTGATATGAGACTAGCTCATTACAGCTGTATACTCTACTACAATGACACATTACATTCTTGGCTTCCATTAACATTAGTTGTGCTTGTTTCTCACAGTTGTCGTCAATGCTGTTTTTTCTTCTTCGTAAGAACGAGATTAATGTGATATATATGTGGTGATTAAATTATGTATTGTGTCATAATTTGGTCACGTGTTTGGCTGCGCTGCTCTGAAATTAAAAGCTTATTACACATACAAATGATTAACTTGATCATGAGAATGTATGAATATGATGCTTTAATATCTTTTGTTTTCCTAGGTATTCTTAATTCAGTAGGTTGAGAACTAATTCTTCGTAGATCTGAGATTTATTTAAGAGTCTGTTGCTGATTAATGGGTTACTGCATATAATAAAGCGGGATTCAAATTTTGATACTAAGCAAACTAGTAAGCTGATCACTAGACCAATCTAAATTGATTATATGATTTAATATCACTGCTTTCCCAAATAAGTAAATTTTATTCCCATCCTTAAAGAACAATCAAACCTAGAAATGAGAAGATTAAAGGGGATATGCCAACTTATGTCTGTATACTACTCCTAATTAAATAGTACAACTACTTGCCTTGTAAATTAAATCTCCATCTTAATATTGAGGCAAAATAATAATATGTTTTGATTTCGTATCCAATTTACACGCAATTAACTCAATTGTGTTATCATTATCAATTTGTTTATGCTTGCAGATGTTTTGCCTCAATGCAGAGACCCAAGACAATAAGACATGAGCATGACCAAGCCCATAGACATGTTTTCACTGCTTTATAGAAAACTACTGCCTCCATATTTATTTTGAGCATGTGAGTCTGCTGGATTATATTATACTCCATGGAAGAAATGCAGATAAAAATAAAAGCATAGGATCTTTTTGCTAAAAGCCAATAAATAAATACAAATCATTCTCACTTATTTCTCCAATTTGGAGAGAGACGCGTCAAGCACAAGTGGACAAGTCTAAACCAGTGGAAACATAAAAACCTTTCTACCATACCCATCTGATACACACAAAACATACAGTAAGAGAAACAAGGATATACATAATAATATATAGTCCTCTCTATATGTAGCCTTCAAAAAAGAGAGGTTAGTGCACACAACAAAACAAAGCTAATAAGAGCAATTTAAGGAGACATGCAAGTACTAAATTCCAAAGTTTCTTTTTGCCTTGTAAGGCAACAAACATATGGCTATAGTGCTTGGCTGTGAAAGAATAGAATGGGATACATAACAGTTAATATGGACAATTCACAATTCCTTTTCCATTGCCCTTCTATGTTATATATGTTTGGCATTTTCTAGCTATGGAGAATGATGACCAGCCAATCACCCTGTTTATTCCATAAGGATTGCTCCAACTTAGATTAATTAAATAATACATGTATCATATTATATCATATCATATCATCAATTCATCATGCATTATTGTATTAATGATGTATAAACTACTGATTATTTTATATACCATTCCTTATCCATTT
This sequence comes from Stylosanthes scabra, assembly GCA_036250425.1. NCBI lineage: Eukaryota > Viridiplantae > Streptophyta > Magnoliopsida > Fabales > Fabaceae > Stylosanthes > Stylosanthes scabra. Next base: position 131,239 of record JASCZI010271877.1, read on the forward strand.
TGTCTTTCCCTGCTATACCTGACCTGGATATAAAGAAATGTAACTGAACTATATATTTTTAAATAGATGTGAAGGTGCAGAAGTGTGCATCAAATAAAACAAGAGAATGTAGTTATGGTTGTGCATATAATAGTTAATTATGCATTGATTTTCACATAACATTCCCTAGTAGTCCCAGCTGATCAAAGAAATTATTATTGATGGTCATGATCATCATGTGTATTTGTAATACATAAAAAGGATGATACTCCTAATAATAAATGTTAAACTTTAGGAATTGAATGGGGGTAGGGGCCCAATACTAATAGGGAGCGAATCTGATATTGAAAAGTGTGGAAAAGAGAAGAGTATAAAGAATAAAACAGGGAATGGTGTCAGTGCATGTGATACAACATTTGGCCACTAGCTAGTGAGTAGTGAAGGGGAATGGAGAGAGAGACCAATAAACCAACAACAAAAAACATAAGGAAAAGGAAACAGAAGCCCGTGACTAAAGGGTTAAAGCACTGACTGGTATATGCATATGCTATGTACTACCCATACATATTGGCAGCTGATGAAGAAAGAAGGAATTGACTACTGTATTGTTATTGTTTGCAGATTGAGATTTGAGACCATCCCTTTCTCTTTCTCTATCCCTATGCCTTCACTTCCCATGCAGCATTTTCATTTTAACACTCTCATGATGAATGTTACAACTACTTGCCCTTGTTTCTTTTTGTTTTCTTGCTGCCAATCCCTTACCAGTCTTACACCATGCAGATATATTTTGTCCTCTCTTCTGCTAGTGTTGTACCACATTCATCACCAGGGATATATATGCACTTTAATTGAATTCAGTTCATAATGTTTTCGGTAACAACAATGATATGTAACCAATAAATTTGTGATTAACATTGACCAATAAGAGTTTGAGAAGAAGAAAAACCATATAAGAGAGCGGGAGAGAAAAGTCATCCGTGAAAGAAAAGAAAATGGAATTCTATTGGTTAGTTTTGTTCAAATAAATGTTGGTTACGAATATTTTTTTTAATTCAAAATTCAAAATAAACAATATTATTTTAAATTTATTAAGTGAGTAATTTAAGAGCTAGGTAGGCACTTTATGGATGATAAAGCATTACCCATTACCAATACCAATATATTCTCCTACTCCTACTAGAGATCAAATATTCATCTTTTTCAAGAGAAAAATAAAAGGTGAGGTGTATGGAGCTTTTATTTATTTATTTATTAGAATTTCATATACGACAGATTCAGCACTACCAACTATACTATATATAAATCCCATGCCATGAACCCCACCTTCAACATTCACAATTATTGTACAAAGCAACAGGAAAGAGAGGAAGGAACTCACCAATGGCTTGCAGGGTGCAGAGAAGGATATCTTTGCGCAGAAAACTTCACATTCTGCGAGCACTTGCCAACTCTAATTCTCTCAAAGTAATAATCAAACTTAATATTACTCCTTTTTTTCTTATTGCATGAACTCTAAGTAAGTAACTAATTAAGTTTTAATTTGTTTTGAAGGGGAAGAGAGGGTCCATTCCAAAGAGCAGTATTGTGTACATATACAAGCTAAAGGTGGCTCTGGAAAGCATCAAAAGAGAGTATGAGAATATATTGAAGGATGTGAAAGAAAAGAATAAGGAAGAAGTGGTGAAAGTGGAGAAGGTGAAGGGTGGTGGAAGGTTTGTGGTGAGGATAAAGTGTGAAAAAGGGGGTGAGAAGCTGGTTTCAGTATTGGAGGCATTTGAAGAAATGGGTGTGAATGTTGAGAATGCAAAAGTATCATGTGAGGGTGGTTTCAGAATGGAAGCCATTGTTGCTGTGGCAGAACACGACCAAAGTGTTGTGGACGTAACACACATTACAGAAGCGCTTCTGAAAGCCATTGCAACAACAACACAATGAATTGAAACCCTCCCTATGTTCTTAATTACTTATATATGTTACTTTGAAATCTTAATCATTTTCATCTAATTATCAATGTATAGCAAATTCATCACTGTTTCATCCACTTTTTTCACAATCTCCTTTTAAGTTTTAACTCTGATCGTCCTTGCTTGCTTTCCTTGTTATTCCTATCTAAGTTTTAAGTTTCATCCAATGTATACCAAATTCAGGCCTCACCTCTAAAATTATTTACTCAAGACTTGCATTTAAACCGTATGCGTTCATTTGGTATCCTTGCACTTGCTAACTTAATCTAATAAGTTGTGATATATTTAAGGTTCCCACTTTTTAAACAAATAAAATCAACCCCATTTAGATTTTAGTTAAGAATTAGTGTATCATTGTACACATATATACATATCATTTAGTAATATAAAAAAATATAAATATTAATATAAAAATATTGCCAAACAAAATATACAAATATATCAAATGATACATGTAGTATTGTCGTTTAGTTAATAGGTTATTTACATATAATAAAAGAAGTCAAATATTATACACATTTAAGCGAGTACGTGCTTTTTAGAGTGTACACAAATCAGATTCCAATTAAAAGAAAATTTATTAAATCAACTATATTTATTAAAATAATAATAATATTATGAAATTAACAGATAACATTAAAAAAATTATAAAGAGTTAATAATTAAATTATAATTTAAAATTAAAAAAGAATTAACAATTTAAAATTAAAAATATTGTTATTAACAAAATATATAAGTTCATCCATACTCAACTATCATCATTATTAAATACATTAGCTATCAAATATGATAACTCCCAAAATTTTCTCTTGTTAAAAATAATCTTGCCAATGAAGTAGTCATAGTCCTGCATAAAATTTAGAATAATAGTCTTATTAGGTGGTGGAGCTGGCAGAACCAAAACATATGATGGTGGTGGAGTCTTTATCTTATTCAATGATGAATCTAAAGATAAATTTTTGGGGAGGGATGGAGAGGGCACTAAAGATGGAAACATGTAATATATATTTGGGTGCTATGAGAACTTAAGTCAGAAAAATAACACAATAAGAGTTTCACATCACACTTTATACCATGCAAGTGATCTGAAAACAAATGTTTCTTTAAAATTGGATCCAATTATTTCATATCTCAAACCTTTATTATGATATATGATAAAAGCAACGATGCCATCATTCATTCACCTCTTTTATCCCAATTTGATACCAATTAAATAAACCTTTTAGCAACTAGACAAAGTTTTACATATCCAGAGAATTTTGGGTGAAGGATTACTTTCTCGTAATATAAAAACAAACTTATACGATCCTTTATTTTAAATTGAATATAAGTCAGTCATATCTCAAGCTTTTTATATCATAAAAATTATATTACCTCAATTTATTCTTCTCTCTTATCAAATTTAGAACCGGCCATGTAAAATCTTTAGCAACGAGATAAAATTTTTAAGAATTCTAAAAAATATAAAATTGATTAATTGTGAGTTTTTTTGGCTGGCTATCCATATTTTTTTCTATAAAAAATAAGAATAATAGATTCATAGGTAAATAAATTTGTGAGGAAAGGAAACGCATTATTGTGATATCTATGTTCCTCGCAACAGTTTTGTTGAATTCTCTCTCACTTTTTTTTTGGTCTGGGAATTCTCTCTCACTTTAACTGGTAAAGAGCTAACATAAAATGTGTAATGGGTAGAAAAAGAGGCCCATTTATAGGTTTTCGAAGTTGATGATTGAGCTTAAAATGTAGGCTGAACCATGACTTAGATGGCTTAAAGTTAACTTACATGGCTTAAAACTTACGCTTTGGCCCACATAACTTTTTTTTGGTCTGGGGCCCACGTAACTTACACATAAAGCTACTGCTAATTGGGCCTAGGCCCCATTTAATTGCCATAAACACACTTACAAATGCTTCGGTCATGTTCCAAAAAAGAAAGACAACATACTTAGGTAATACCAAAGAAAAAAACGAAAACTAAAACAAAGCATACTTAGGTACATGATGCAGCCGAGTCCTGGTTGAATTGGCAAGGAGGTTTGCCTCAAAAGCAGCTGCACTCGGGTACTGAAAATATATATTTTTATAATAGCTACTTTTTAACTCTTATACAAACTAAAAAATGCGTAAATTTAGAAGGACGAAAATCTATTTGATTATTGGAGATCAACTAATTAAAATTTTCCTTTTCCTTAATAGTAGTAGATAATTAATATATTATTATTTTCTATCAAATTTTTAAAAATAAATGCTATTGTGCTCTTGAAAAAATCAGAATATATCATTTATTGAAATATAAATACTAAATTTTAAATTATAATTTAAACCCTAACTTTTAGATTATAAACCCTCAACTCTAGCTTTTAAACTTTAAATATGAATCATAAATATAAAATATATTAAATAAAAAGTTAAAATTTATAGAGTGTGGCTGTTTACTAACTATTTACTTTGTATATAACGTTTAAGTGTCTCTCATTTTAAAAGTTATATATTATAAAAAGAAAAATTATGCTATATAACTAATATTTTATTAGACAATATCAGCCCATCATAGTTTTGGAATACATTTTAAATTTACTAAAACATGATCTCCTCATACGAGCTCATTTTTCTTCTTTTGTTTTTTCGTCTCAACATCACAATTTCACCTACCTCCTCCATCGGCTGCCACCAATAGCTTTCTGGCAACTGGCTACATATTTGAGAGGCAAGGTAACCATATATGAGTAGGAAAATTATAATATTTATGTTTTATTAAAGGGTTGATAATTTGTGATCTTAAAAAACTTTTGTAATTTAACTTGGTTTTGTCAAAGCTAGACATTTTAAGGCATTTTTGGTCCAATATGGATGCATTCAGAGACTTAATATGTGGAAGATTGATTACAATATAGTACCATGAGACACGAACAAAAATTAATGATTTCTATAAACTTGTTTGTTATAAACAGTCACATTTGACGCTTGGTATTTCTTCGTAATAAAATAAGATTAGTAATAGGGAAAATTTCAATACCACTCATATAATAAAACTTTACCTATTTCTTAAAACCTGGAAATTTATTAAATGAAATAGATAAATTAAAATGGTAGAGTGCCTATAATAATATTTTTTAACAATTCCATTAAGAAAATAATATTTCACCAGTCAACATTATTATTAAGAATGATATATCTTTTTATTCTTATTTTGAACATATTTCTTTTATTTTACCTCTTGTATGTTTCTATTTTTTTCTCTCAATATCACAACTTTATCTGTTTAATTTGTCACTACCGCTCACAACCTCTTAATACCCTAAACCCAAATTATAAATTTTAGAATCTCTACTCTCTAGTCATAAAAAAAAAATCTCAAAATTCTCTCTAAAATGTTAAAATTAAAAAAGAGTAGTTTGACAAAAAAGAAAGTTAACTACTATATTGAATAATAAGAAATTAATTTTTATACTTATTTTAATTTCAAAATATAAAATTATATTCATCAAAATACAGGGGTAAAACTCTCAAATCTTGAGAGAAAAAAAAAAAACAGCTAATGAAGTTATTGTGAAATCTTATGGCGCAACTTTTATATTTCCCAATGGAGATTTTTTATTTATTTATTTATATGTTAAAAAAAGAGTGATACAAAAAAGTCTTGCAAATAAATGCAAGTAACATATTACATGGATCTGGATTCTATAAGCACGTGAATTACATGGCATTGGTTAGCGGCTTGTCAGTGTGCCTTGGGATCATCGCACATTATTCTTTGGAAATTGGAACATACGAAATTTAAATTATACTCACTACCACCGTATCCGTATGAGTAGATCGGATTAATTGTATTGTTGTCTGTATTTTCTAAGATAATCACACAAATGATTGGTATGATTAGTAATACAATTTAATTTCCATGATCGTCGGTGTAAAAGAGTTTTATAATACATCTAATCAGATATTATTACATTATCAAAAGTAATTAATTTTTAAATTTATTATTTTTAAAGTCATATAAATGCATAAATCTAATTAAATGATTATATAAAATTTTTTATATCGTCAATGCATCAAAATTAAACTCTTAGTAATATAGATAAATTGATTCACTCGATGAATCAATATATAGTTATATACACACTTTCTTCATGTAAAAAATATAACTAGATTTGTTCATGTTAAGCTTCACTAGAAAGGTGAAAACGTTACCTAATTTAATTTTAATCTCCAAAATTACTTGATTATTAAATTTGCGATGAATATATTAAACTTGCAGTCATATTATTTTTTAATAACCACTAGTACAATAATATAAGTAGTTGTGTGCTGAATATTCTTATCATTTACTATCTTTTAAAAGTACATTATTATTGCATTATTGCCCTTAGCATGTTGCATCGGAGAATAGAGGAGTTTTGTTTTCGCATCTAATAATTAATAGATGAAGTACATTAATGTTCTAGCTAGAAAGAAAAAAAAAAAAGAAAAGAAAATTCAACTTTCGAAAACCATTAAAAGAAACTAAATTATATTATGGGGGTATGGGAAGACTAATTTGTGTTGGATATATAAATGCTAAAGAAATCTGACGATGACTTTAAAATATGAATTGGAAGAGATGAGGAAGCTTCTGTTTCTTGAATTGTGGCAGTGACTTTATGAGGCTTTTGACGATGTGCAATAAAATAAACAAAAACCATAGTTTGAACTTTGAAATGATATTTATGGAGAATAATAGTAGCAAGTAGCAACAATAATGCCGCAAGGAAAGCTAGTCAAAAATTGGGGAACAAGAAACCTAAGAAATACGTTATATAATTTTTTTTTTGGGTATGTAAAAATATAGAAAGGATCAAAAGGATTGCATTGACACAATAATATAGGTATAATTATACGGTGAAAGCTACGGTACCCTCTTTTTTTGAGAGGGTAATTTATCATCTCTAATTTATTGGTTCACAATTAACCTAATAAATAATTTTTTCTTAGTATTTAACATATAATCTTATTCAAATAAGAATTTTTTATGATTTTTGTGTTTTTTCCTAAGAAATGAGCACATAATATAAAATTTTATTTTTTTGTTCTCCCCTGTCATACAAAAAGAACAAGTGATATAATATATCGTTTTTTTATTCTATATGGTCATTTTAAATCAAATTCAACGAAAAATAGAAAGTAGATAAATAGTGATATATATTCCAACCGTAAAAAAGTTATTTATTCAGTTAATTATGAACTAATACACTAGAGAGGGTAAATTATCCTCTTAAAAACAGAGGGTACTATAGCATTCACCTAATTATATTTGTACACTAAAACTAATCGTAATGTATTATTTATATATAAATATATATATATAATATTTTATTTTTTAATATATATTATATACTGTGGCTGATTTTAATATATGAATAACATACCCAGTATAATTCTTATTAAGATTAAGTGTGTATTTAGTGTTTTTAGCCATTATATATTTTTTACATAAGAATTAGTTGTAAAAACTAAATTGGCATATTTTTAAACACTGCTGATCATTGCTAAATAATTATGTAACAATCTTCAACAAATAAGTTATAGATTGATGGATATGGAAAACATTATTGTTTCTGATAAATTATAACAAGAAAAGAAAATTGGATTGTGTGAAGGAGCCTCGCAATATGAAATTAGGGTTGTTGGAGAATAATAAAATATCAATAATATAAAAGTAGTTGTTGCATTGCTTCACGCTTCGAGCAACCTTATAAGATTGATTTTTTTAATTTTCTGGTCTTTGATATTTTTGATGTAACACATTGGCCAATAGATAGCACTTATCCCTTTCCATCTTGATAGTGACACAGCCAGCAATGGGTGACTTATTCAAAGCATAAAGGATTTTAATATTAAGGGAATGCATAATGACAAAAATAAAATTTTATTCACTTTTTGGAAGATACACATTATATAGAATTTATATCCAAAATAAATGTTGTAGTAATAAATGTATTAAAAAATAATTTAGACTTCTAATTCATTCTCTTAATTTCTAAATACATTTTTTTAATTTTTTTACTTTTTGATGTTTTTAAAAAACTAATATTTTTATTCTTTAAAATATTAGGAATCTAATAGTTAAGAGAATGAATTATGAGTTTTTGTCATTTCTTATATTTATTTATTTGTGCTTCTAATAATTTACACCAACAGTTGCATTTTTCTATTCACTTAATTAATTAATTAATTATCATATATAAAAATATACATATAATATTTCATAATTTTTTTATTATTATATGAATTTAATTTTGATACATTAACAGTATAAAGAGCTTTACATAGCATTTATTTAACTTTAAAAGTAATGAGCTTAAAAATTAATTTTTTTTTATGATTAAATGTATGTGTAAAATTCTTTTAGATCGACGGTGCATGAATATTAAATTTTTATTATATTGTGTAAAAAAATTTGATTAAATTGTATTTAATTATTTAATTATAAAATATGTAAATTTATATATATACACACAAATACATAAGAATTAATTAGGTGTTAATTTTAATGTAAACGTAATATTAATATTATTTTTATTAAGTCAATGTTTACTTACTTAATAGTATATCCATTTCAGAAAACAATCATAATCATATCTGATCTGTTAGTTACAACTTACTTACAAGAGGTGTGTGAGAAGGTAGTAATAGCCACCACATCAGTAACAATATACGGTTTTATTCTTTTTACCACCATGGGAAAAGTTGCAATTTGCTAAAATGCGCCATCATCAAATCATGATCAAAGTACTGGTTAAAATAAACTAGAAAATGTTACCTAAAAAGATAACAGATATATCTTTAAGTTAGTGAAGTATAAATCTATTTATTGATAGAAAAAGACTAGAGAATCAATATATTATAACTAATAGAGAGTTAATATATACTATAAATGATAACTCATATAAATTTTAGATGATAATTTAATGTTAGATATATAAGTTACGAATAATAACTCATATATATTTTAAATGATAACTTAATTATTGGCTTCCTAACATTGATTCCGTAACATTGTTGTTAATAATAATTAAATTATTAAAATTTGCCAATATTAAGATATATATATTAACCAACAAAACCCTTAACTATTTAATGTTGATAGCAAACAATACAATGACGATGGTGATAATTAATCAATGACACACACAAACACAAACAATTCACAAGCAATGTCCCTGCCATTTAATAATATTAATATCCCTTGTATATGGATAAAACTCTTCTCGTTGGTTTAGGTTAAGGAAACCCCACATGCTAACATCATCAACATAGATTTTTATTGGGAAACAAATCAAGTTTCCTATCATCCTCCGTCCCTTTTAATTTCTCCCTTTTTATGTTTGGTGAAAAGTTTGCACCCTTTTTCTTAATTTATACATACTATCTACGACCTTCTTTATACCATAGCCTAACCGACTGGAAATGTGAAACTAAGTTAACTTTTTTAGTCTTTTTTCCTCCCACCCCAAACCCTAGTTTAAAATCATAGCTATGGACCAAATTGGAATGGTTAATAATAATAATCCTCATTGCCATTAATTGAAAAAATAATATATTATTATTGGAAAAGTATAGCTTGGTAATCAATAATTTTCTAACCAATAAATCAATCAATAAAAAATAAAACATCCGTAACTATATAAAACATCCACAATGGAAGCCATAGAACATCAAAAACCTAAAACAACCATAAGCCAACTTTATATTTTTTAGAAACAGAACATCCGAAACCTAGAAATAGAACATTCAAACATAAAGAAATAGAACATTCAATTTAAATGAAATTGTTGGCTGATGTTGGCTGAATTTTTATTGTTTGATTATTATATTGTTGTAGATGCGGCATTATATTCCATCCAGAAGAAGCCAGTTATAAATTGAATGAGAGCAGGCGAGATGCATATGTAAGCAAAACTATACTAAATACTAAAATTTTCATTATTGAAAGGGTGCTCCCAAATATGACAAAAGAAGGGGAAGACTTTAGGCCCCTCCAAGAATAAAGAAAAGGCTTATCCTTATGTGAATATAAAAATGGAGGAGTAAATTAAAGAAAAGGGGTAGGGTTGCTTTCATATGACATAATATAGATATATAAATGTATATGAGTTACGATCTGATCAAGTATTTGCTCGCACGTCGTCTAATAAAGAAAGGCCCATAGAGATAGCTTCGCCAATCTGTCAACATGAATCCCCATTTTTAATTCTTCATTCTCTCTCACCTTCTCTTCATCAATTTTCTAATTTCTTCATCATCATCATCAATATAGCTATAATAATAACCCTATTATTATTGATTTCAATGCTATAGCAGCTATACCTTGTTATTATTAGGCTCTTAGCCACCGTCACATTATAATTAAGCATCGTTCATTCAGTGGTTTAAATCAAAGTTGTTATTATACTTAACAATAATACAAGAAGAAACTAGAAACATGGACAGTAATAAGCTGAGAAACAGGAGCAGTAGGAGTAGTGGCAGTAGCAGAAATCTGTATATGAAGGAACAAGAAGACAATGATGGTGGCTCTCAGTCTCAACAAGAAAACATCGTCGATTCTCCTCCTTCTTCAAATAATTCCACCCTCTTCAACATTGATGGCTTGGTTACTACTTCTTCCTCACCATCATCATCTTCAAGTAAGAGAAGGTTAGTTTATAATATCAATTAATTATAGTATGTAAATCGTGCAGTTAATTTCATGTGAAGTTATTGCTCTAAAATTATTAAATCACGCCCTAGTGAAATATGTCAAATTATCTAACAATTTTTAGCAAAAACTTCACGTGTAGTTAAATTCGTGTGAATCTGAGTATTCATGATTAAGCAATGACGATAGATTGGTGGTTAAATTAAATGAAAGCAGGAGAGGGATAGAGAAAAGGGTAGTGCATATAAGAATAAAGGAGGGAGGAGAAGGGCCGAGGCTAAAAGGGGAAAACAACACAGCGCCACCGTCAGATTCATGGGCATGGAGGAAGTACGGGCAGAAACCGATAAAAGGTTCGCCGTACCCGAGAGGGTACTACAGATGCAGCAGCTCGAAGGGGTGTCCGGCGAGAAAACAAGTTGAGAGAAGTAGACTGGATCCCACCATGCTGGTAGTTACATATTCATGCGAACACAACCATCCATGGCCTCCTTCACGCAACCACAACAACACTAATAGATCGTCTAACAAGAAGCCTCAACAACCCTGCGAGGAGTTAGTTGCGGACCCGGTTGAACCGGAGGAGGACAATAAATTTCCGGATCTTGAGGGCCATGACTCTATCATTCACGACCTTGGCTGGTTCCGCGACATCTCGACCTCATCGACCGCCGTACTCCACAGCCCTATATTCTCTGGCTATGATGCCGACGTGGGGGCGGCGTCGGTGCTGGTTCCCATGGGGGAGGAGGAGGACGACTCGCTCTTTGCGGACCTCGGGGAGCTTCCCGAGTGCAACCTTGTGTTCCGGAGGGGGATGATGGAGACGGAGGAGCAACGGCGGCGCTATGCGGAGCCCTGGTGCGGGACCACAAGTTGATTAGGGAAGTGGTGGTGGTGCAGCATGGAAGAGAAGATACTACTCCACATTTTCAATTATTTTCTTCTTTTTTTTATTTCTTTATAATTTGGGTTTAATTTATTTAGGATAGGAAAAAAAAAAAGAAAATAGAAAAGGAGAGAAATGGGAACAAGTGGGGATGAAAATGAAAAGGGAATAAAAATAATGAAGGAAGGTATATGTGTATGTGTATGTCCGAACGTGGTTGTAATTAGCATAACTTGGCCGTCCATCACCATCACCATCTCCACCTTCTTCTTCTTCTTCTTTTTTTTTTTTCTTAATGTGTGTGGTCCCCCTTCTTCCCTTTTGTTTTTCTTTCAATTTCTAGAAAACCAAATATATATTTACACAATCACAATACATATTAGGTTAAAATTAAAGGGAAATCAAATTTTTTTTTTTGGTCTCGAAGGGAAATCAAATTTAAGCTCATATATTTTCTACCACCAAAGTATGGACTATGCCATCACTTACATACAAGATATATACACACTAATTCTTATTATTATTCGAAAAACTATTGAGAATCATTATTAGGTAACTAATTAAGAAGCTAATATGAGGTAAAATAAATTTTTTTATATTAGAAATGTATTTATTGGCTCTCTATAAGTTTTATAGTGTGAGCTCGTGCATAGTTGTTATTATTATTATTATGTATATCTTTTATTTTTGGTATGAAAGTGATTGATAAAAGGAAGGGAATTATTTTTTTTTTAGTTTTTTATACAAAAGGTATATACGCAAAAAATAATCGGAATGAATGCAGATATTTTTTTGGGGGATTATGAATGCAGAAATGTTAAATGCAAGTATGCAACTCAACATGAATTTCAGGATGATGATATGGTGGCCCAACACATTAATTCTTGGTTTTGTGTAGTTATGTTATCCAGTTTTGTGTTTTTTCTCTCTTTCTCTCTCTTTTATTTTTTGGTGAAAGATCAGTTTTAACGGGCCTATTATATGAGTGAACTATATCTGGAATTATTAAAAAGAAGGCTTAGAAGAGTGTTCATATATAATAGGCCTGGTTTCCTTGCATGGGTATCCGCAAGTTAGTCTTGTTCAAGGTTCAGTAGTGAAGCCCAATTCCCTAATATTTTGGTCCCTCCCCTCAAAAAATTAAAAATAAAATATCATTTCAACAGTTTGTGCTTGCTTAAACAATAAACATCAAAAGTTTTAAAAACATGGTATTTGTTTAAATGTTTGTTGACTTTGTTCTGATATTTAAAAGTCTGTTGCCTAATTTGTCAAAAGATTAAATAGACAAGGTTTAGTTTACATATGTCTAATTGTCTAGCACACAAATTGCAACCTCGGCAAATCTTTCTTTCTTTTTAAAAAAAATCAAATAAAGATGACGATAATAATATATCGAATGGATTGAATTGAAATTTATGGAGAGAAACGGAGGGAATTGACAAACCCATATTGCTATAAACAGAAAGATTCCAAGAGGAATGATTGGTGCACAGCCATGATTGTTGGCACTGAGGGGTAATGAAATGATGGCAAAAGTTTTGTTTATTCCTTCGAGGCTTTTGGAATGCACGTATCCCATCTCATAATATCATATGTAATATGTTCACTTCATCATTGTACCTTAACATAATAACATCAGATTCTGACACTCTAACTATAGAGATTGAATAAAAACCGGACTTAGACCCCCCAACATATACACATATGTGCATGCAAAAACAAATTAACAATATGGAACATAATCCCTTTATGTTACATCCTCCAGGGGAATTGAATTCGACTTTATATTATATGAATAACAGCACAGAATAATCAAATGCTTCACAAGTTGGTCTTGGTGGACTACTGTCTTGCCCCATGTGCAATAATTCCCTTTAATTACTGAATTCCATGGTACAAGTTTCATATATACATATATATATAAAAGAAAATATATATATAGGTGGGTAACAGAAATGATTAGCCACACATATGGTTCAGTGCTGAGCAACAACATAAATGGAAAAAACTTGAGGATAATCCATGAAGTAGGGCCATGAAATAATGGAGTGATGTTCCTCCAATTCCACCAAACAAACTCTTCTTAATTGCAAAGCCATCAAAACTCACATATTATAGTATCTGAACACATGCCAATGCCATTCAAAACCTACCTAAGGGATCTGAGAACATCTCACATTAGTGATTGCATACAGATACAGCCATACACGTCCTTATCAGAGTTTCCCACCTTCTGAATCACTAGTCCCTCTTCAAATTTGTCTCCTTTTTCAACCACTATATCTCACATGCACCACTTTGGTTTGCCACCACATTATCTATCATTTTTTCATTACCACTTGTCCAGAAATGGTGGCTAAAACCAGTGTTTCACATGAGTCCTCCTCTCCAACAAAGGTTCATGTTCAGCTTGTTTCTAAGTCTGTATCAGATAGGCTGCTGGAGAAGTTCTATGATGGATCACAATTCGACTTTGATTATGAGAAAAGCGGTTTATGGTCCCCTCCGGTTCGCCCCTCGGTGTTCCTCAGCTCACCGAGGGCGGGGAGGATCTTAACAGATAAACAAATGCTTGAAAGACTCAGAAGAAAAGATGCAAGAAGGCATAGCAGAAAAGCAACACTCTCTTGTTTCACTGTAAGATAATATATATTTTCTTCTCCTATCATCTCTGTCTCTTCTTTCTGAATTTGTCCTGAGAGAGTGAAAGGTTCTTATTCTTTTTGCAGGTGTTATGTTGTTCCTAACTCAAAGTGGAGGCAGAGGAAGTAGAAAGATTTCCCAGCTCTGCTTCACATGTTACCAGAAATATACAATTATGTCAAAATTGATGTAAATGTTCACATTTAAAAGCAGCATATAGAATGTCAATTTCTTATTAGTTCTTTTTAGAGGAGATTCCTATGGTATGGTACCTGTCAATTTGTTATATCTTTTTATTTTATTATTATTTTTCAGTAAGCAGCATATATAGGAATAGGATATAAATTTTATTACGATACCCATATTAATTTGTAGGGATACTAATTTGCCAAACTACCATGTTCTAAAGTATATGAGTTCATTAATGATGATTAAGATGGTTGTAGGCCACATGTTTTGGCATTGCCTTTGCACCGTTGCAATGATAAAGAATCATAGATAGATACAGTAATACCTGTCAAATAAAGAAAAAAGATATTTCAATTTCAATAGAAGAACATCCAAACGTTATCTTTATTGTGCTGACACAATGGCCCCATGCCACCCTGTCCAATTGTATTTCGAAAATACAAAGCACTCTGTCTCTGAGAGCCTGTTAACACAACCGAAAGTCTATTGAATTTCCTCAAAATCACATGATTATTTTCTGATGAAACAACGTCGAATCTTCCGTGGAACATTAGTTACCAACTTTCCAGGTACAATGCTTAATACCCAGACAAGTAAACACATTAATGGGGAGCAATGATAAAAATGTAAAAAGTGAGATTTGCTAATGACAATTTTCTTTTATTTATTTATTTTCTTTCAAATTATTATTCAAAATAGAGGATCATAGAGATAGAGAGAGGATTAGAGAAACAAAACAGAAGTACATACTAATTCACTACCATCTACATTTTCAAAAGGTACAAAAATTGAAAATTAGTTGAGCACAAGTAACATATACATACGTTTTTTAAGGTAAAATTAATGTGAACCCTGTTTAAGTGTTTTAAATGCTTTGTTCAACTACATTATATTTCTCTGATTAAGGAGACTATAGGTGCACCTCCAAAAAGACTGGACTGAAAAGTATACAAAGATGCAGGAACATTAAACAGGAATAGGACTTCCTTGTTGGAGGGCTTCCTTCCCAGTGATGCCTTCTTTCAAATCTTTAAAATATATTTCATAGTCCTTTTCTGGAGGTGGGTTGGCTGGATCCACGGTAAATGGCTCGCTAAACGGAACAACACTTTTCACCTGCAACAAATATGCAAGATCATGTTGCTTGCAGACTAGAGAAGTTGAAAAAGTTCCCAATCAAATCATTGTTCTATTTTGGCCATAAGAGAAACAGTTTATCTTAAAGAGTTGCTGCATTTAGGCCATATAAAAAATGCAAATATACAATGCTGTATAATTTTGGTATTTCTTTTGGATGGTGCAACTTCTCTAGAGAGGAGATTGCTCATACAAGAAATTCACATTTCAGACTATATTATATTTATACAGGGAAATTCTCTGGTATAGATTACATGAAACATCCACACATGTAGATCATATGTGTGTGGGTAGGATACTCAACACGTGGTTGGGAGGCAAGTGTGCTTTACCCAGAGTCTCAAAGCTGACCACTGACAGCCAAACAAAATCGATTGATGTGACCATGATGTAGCAACTTAATTCAAATTAATTAATGGAATGTGATTATTAAAATTTTTTTGGGTAAAGGGTTTGCATGCGTCAAAAAACCGACTTGAATGGGCTGAAGGGCATATGAATTTAGTTGAAATATATGGTCGGCTTTATGTGGGGTGATGGGTTGGATTTACTAACATTGTTTTAAAAATTGAAATTTTTTATTGAAGGTCAAAATTTTTCTAAATATTTATTAAAGATGAAAAAGTTCTTTTATATATATATTATGAAAAAAATTAATTTTGAAATTTATAAAATCGAAGACCATATGATGTCTTTGAAAGAAATATATAACAATACATTATATTCACTCTTTTTAAGATTAACAATTTTTTAATGATACAAAAATATTAAAATAAATATTATATGAAAATTGTTTAATACAGATATTTAATAAATTAAAAAAATTAATTTTGTTAAATAACTCGAATGTATATATTAAAAGAAATATTTTTTTAATATTATTTTGTAAATAAATTTATTTTCTTAAACAATTGCAATTTACAAAATTATTAAAAAATAATTTTGTTAATATTAACTTGTAAACAATATTATCGGTATAATAATTGCAATTGTTCAAAAACTAATTTTGTTTACAAGATAATATTAATGGAATTTTTTAAATATAGACATTTGAATTGTTCAATAAAATTATTTTAAATTTATTAAACATCTATATTAAACAATTGCAATCTAATGTTTATTTTAATATTCTTCTATAATTAAAAAATATTAATTTTAGAAAGAGTGAATATAAATAAAAAATAATAATTAAATAAACATAAAAATAATATTTAATAAAATATTTTAGATTATATATGTATACAATAATTTTAGATGTACAACTATTTTGGCCAACTAATTCCAACCAAGCTATTTATTCTATGCTAAACAGAAGGCTATTTCGATGTCAAATAAAAGTTTATTTCGATTTTATTTTTTATACTATTTGACACCAAAATGTCTCCTATGACTTGGTTGGTCAAAATATGTATACATATAGTATTACTAGGATATATTAATAGTCCAACCTTAATTTCTCTTTCTTCTCAATAAAGGGAACCAGTATCATTTTTTCTTCTTTTCTTTATCCATTTTACCACCTATTATTTTTTTAATTATATTCATTGACTCTCTATTGGTCCCTAACATTGGCTCTTTATATATAATAAGTATGTAAAGGAAAATAGATGGATGGTTGTTTAATTAGAAAGTTTTGTGGAACATTTTTTAAGATTTGATTATTAAATTTATTAGTGTTTAATTAGATATTTCTAAATTTATTAGAATACATTATAGGTTTGATAGAAAGTTGTTAGGAGTTTGGTTTGTATTTTTCTTTTACTTTTGATTTCTATATAAATTGAATTTCCAAATTTTCATTTTTATTTTTAAATTATGATATTTGATTTTAATGTTTTAACAGTATAGTATTAATGATTAATATTTGCATGCTACAGCGGCTTAAGAAAGACTAATGGGTTAATATTATAGTTATTTGGGCTCTTCTTTCGTCACAATTATTCAAAAGTTGACCATAGCCCGTGAAGCCCATTTTGCAAAAAAATTGTTAACCAAGCCATTAATATTAAGTAATAAGTACTATTAATTATTTATTAATTACTCCGAGAAGCCATTCGCATGACATGACCATTCTAAAAAAAAGTGTTGCTGGTGACAAGAAAAGCCCACAACTTTTGGAGCTCAGATACTTTGTCTCCATCCAGGTGTCCATGATATTGCTTATACACATAAGATCCACATATGTGGATGTTTCATGTAATCCACATCATAGACTTTCCCATTTATATATGAGGAAAAATGAGGGAATGAATGGAAAGACTGACCTCAAATGTTTTATCAAGAGCATAAGGGCTTTCAAGTGCAGCTACACACATAAGAGCAACCTCTTCCCTTGATATTTTGCCCTATCATTTTTGACATTAGATTAGCTACATAATGAAAGGAGCAACCCAAAGTATATGGCGATACACAGAAATACAATCAGAATTTTTTTCACAATACCGTAATGTTATCTCCTTGATCAAAGATAAGATCTGCTCCAGCAGGCTCCTCAGTTAATGCACAAGGCCTAACAATTGCATAGGGAATGCCACTTTCTCTAATTAAATCCTCTCCCTGTTATTGCAAATTTGCAATTAATCACTTTTAGCAAAGGACGTGGACACAGTAGATTTAGTAACATATATATGGCAAATAAGGAGCCACTCAGCCACCACTGAATTTGGTACCTTTAACTTAAATGTGAGGATGTTACCCAATTCCTTGTTTAACCGAACGGCAGGAGGCTGTTTACTTAGATCAATTCCAGGCCTTTCTGGTCTGGTAACTCCTGCTGAGCTCACATGCACAAACCTAAACATGACACAAAATTGTACCATAAGAACTCATGCATTTCAGGGGAAAAATGGAGGGGAAATACAACGAACAAACATAAGGCTGTACCTTGGCTTTATTGGTTCTTTTATATATGCACGAATGCTAGATACTGGTAGCTCAAATGGACCTTCCACAAAAGTTCCATTTAATTTACCGTCATATTCAAACTTGCTGAACATTAGCTGCAGAGAGTTTAGATTCAGGGTTAACAAAAGGTGCAGGACACTACTAAGCCAAAACATGTCAAGAAATACTAACAGCAGAGCCATGCCTGAAGTGACATAACATTGCTTGGATCAAATGGTGGGGCATCAGACACAGTCCTTGCTCGAAATACAGGCCTTAGGGTAGAAAATGGCAATTGAATCTATGGATACAAAACAACAAAACAGTTGAGATTTGTTAGATAAAACAAAGGCTGTAATTATTATATTAGATATTAACGTTAACTACCGTTTGCCATTCGCCTTTCACAGTGTCAAAGCCTGCAGTGTAACCAACAGTGTCCCAATCACTGCTTGTGCGGACAATGATTTTATATCTACGCCCGTCACCTTTTAGACGAAATTCCAGACCATCATATGCAGAGAGATCTTCTGGTTCTGAGAAATTCTGAAAACCAATTACATCAGCTCGTTACCTTTCATATTAGGAAATACCCTGATACTAATTAGTAAAAGTGAAATAAAAATATATCTTAATTGAAGTGCACAAAACACCCATATGCTGTTCTAGGTCAATCAAGTAGCAAACTGTCAACGCGAATCTTGATTGAAAGGCTAATATAAATATATATTGCAGTTTACCTTTGTTCTAATACTTGTAAAGCCACCATTGTTGGCTGTTGAAACAACACCTGGACTAGACACACAATTGTGTTATTTTGGATACTAAAACACAGAAGACATGCTATCCTTAGTACATATACTGTGCAGTCATATGCAAGAATTTGACCCACACCTTTAAAAATACCAGTTGGTCCACCACGTTCACCACCAGTTGGGTCAATTTGAAAATTACTTTCACTAACTCCACCCATTACAACATCATCCAAAGCACCCCAAGGAAGCTGCCTATAATTATCACCTGAAAGGCAAATAAAAAAAAAATTTGATTGACATGATATGATACACACAACCAAAACTAGTTCTTTTAATACAAATTAAGAGTCACTATATGGCTTGGAGCATTTGGTAAGCTGAAAGACCATCCCTGCAACAGAAACCGTCTTCTGCATATTCTGGAGGCTGCAGCAATCATCTTACAAACCAATGTTCAATACAGTTACAGTATACAATATGTCCTGATCCAAATTTTATTCCAACTAGACTACTATAACATGTCATAAAAGGTCACTAGCAAACTGACCCTCTTTTATGCATCAATTTAAGTCCAAATTTCCACAAACACACGAATTAAGCTTGTCAATTCTATTGTTGTCATTTTTATTGCGTTAAAGAAAAATGACTTTATACGTAAAAATGTTAGTCAGAAATGATGAAATTGCATAAATATTTATTGTTGTTCAGTAAGGAATGTACCTTCAAATCCGAATAAGAGTTTTCCCCTTCGAAGTCCAAGATTGTTCTTCACAGACTTGATCAAATTTCTCATCCCGATGTACTCCACCATTTCTGGTGAATCGCCTTTTATCTGCTTTCAATAACTAATGAGCTAGCAGCCCTAATGAACTTCCAAATTTAGTACACAAGAGTTTTGCTAATGTCTACCTCTGGCTCAAAGAATTTGATTCCCTGCAACATAAAAAAATTTAGTTCTATAAGAGAGATAATTATGATGCCTTCATCAAATAATGAGTTACTATTTTTCTAGTGGACATACTTGGCTATATTTTGCTCTGTCTGGAGTGTCCCCTTCCTTAGGGCCAACAATGACGGAGGCAGCATTGATCACTTTCTTCACTCCTTTGAAGTATTCAGGTTTCAAAGTGCTATCTTTTGTAATGTCTCCAACAACCTTAGTTTCGATATAAGGGTACAACAGCAGCAGAATAAGTAAGAAATAAGGAGTAAAGAAAGTACGGATTTTCCATGTAAAACACTATATGACCTTTCAAAACAAAAACATGCATAACAGAGAAGTTCTACATTGATGAACATCATTATCTTTCACCCACAAGTCCATAAACTTGGTAAAATCCCATACCAACATCAATCTTCCAGCTTTACCAGATTCAATATGGTAAATATGCCAACTATCAAATTTTGGAAGAGTAAGATCCTAAAGCATATTGTTGTGAATTAGGAGATAATGAGATATTTTTGATTATTTGCATAGCACTGTACAGTGTACATACAATCAAAGTAACTGACCAAGTCAACATCTGGGCCTAACATCCTCCGTGCTTTCTCTTCATTTCTAACCTGATAAATATGGATATAGAAAGTAAACATTTACTAATTACTACTTTATTCAAAACATAGTAACTAGTAAGCAAGGTAGGCAAGAAGATTACCAATATTCGAACAGGAATTCCCTTCTTCCTCAATATGTCAACCACTCTACGACCAACACCACCAGTAGCTCCAGCCACAAGAACAATATCAGAAGTTCCCATTGAGTTAACTGGTTCACTTGGGGATGGTCCGGATAGTTTCTCAACTAGAAAGTCAAAGAACTTCACAATTCAGAAAATGATAAAACAACCATTAGTTTGATCCATACCAAGCTTCCTAATTTTTGTTCTATTAATCTTCACTCTATCATTCATTGAATAAAATGTAACCTTAGCCGGAGATGGAGGTCCATTAAAGAAGTATAGTGTTTTTATAAATCTTCCAAAATCCCAACCTTGTCTTCCAGCTTCAGCAGATATGGTTGCTCTATATGATCTGGAAGATAATCTTCGCTCACGAACCCTAAGAAAGTGAGTGGGCAGTGCAGACGATGCCCCAAAATGGAGTAAAGACTTGCTGCAAAGCTTCACACTACGCAATTCAGGGCCCTGAAGCAAGAATTTGGATAAGAGGAACTGCGTGTATGAATGAGAAAAAGGAATTGCATATATGTAAAGTTTGTACCTGAAAATTGAGAAGAGAAGTGGAAGAAGGAGAGGAGAGAGTGGTGGAGCACCATTCCATTTCGAAAGAAGCTGTGTAGAGAGATCAGTGCTTCGATATTTGCATGCAAGGATGAAATATAAGCCACAAAATCCAAGAAACGTGTCAAGTTAGAATCAAGAAAATGCTAACCCAAAATTGCTAGAACGAAGGAAAAACCGATTGCGTTTGCCGGGAGTCGAACCCGGGTCTATTGCTTGGAAGGCAATTATCCTAACCGTTGGACTACAAACGCTTCGAGAATCTTATCAGCTTATAACCATTAATATTGCAAAGAACATCACTGTGAATGTCGCAAAGATGGAAAAATTGACAGGCCCATTTATAACTTCCGTAAGGCGGTAGGTTGGCGTAGAGTTAACGCGCGTCAATTGTAAGTCAAGTCAATCAAACCTTAAAAGGCCCATAAATTTTTTAGTAGCGTCATTTGTAAGTCGATCCATCGTTGTAATTGGGCTTATAAGTTAGAAGGCCCATAAGTTTTTTTAGTATCGTAAATTGTAAGTAGCGTCAATTCGAAGTCAATCCAACCTTATAAGTGGGCTTATAAGGCCCATAAGATTTTTAAGTAGCGTGAATTGTAAGTAGCGTCAATTCTAAGTCGATCCTACCTTATAAGTGAGCTTAGAAGGCCCATATATTATGTAGTAACTGACCTGGGCTAAGTGGTGTGAATTATACATAGCGTCAATAATAAGTCCGTCCCACCGACTTGGGCTAATATTGTGCCTATAAATGGGCCACTTATTTGTTCATATTACATTCGACTGCAATTTTTTTTTTCTTCATAGTTTCATTTTCCATATTCTCCAATTTTTAGGCTTGTTCTTCTCTTGTCCGAATTTGCATGGATAGCGATAGCGACATAGCGTAGGTGCATTCTGCAATTCAATTTTGTTGAAGGTGGCAGCAGCAGAATGGTGGAAACGAAGCTACGAATGAGAGTGCATGCTGAAAGAATCAGCAATTCTATTTCTTGAATTTACGCAACTAAGAAGCCCTAATGGAAGATATTCAACAAGAACCAGAACTATTCCCCGGAAAATAGAAATCACGGTAAAGAGTATGCGTGTACAAAATTATTACTCACTATAAGTTAGTTTTTCTTATGTGGTCATCAAGCTTCATTGGATACAGCATAGAAATCACTCGGCTTCATGCTTTTGAAAATTCTCGTACACTGCTAAGTGCTGGATACATCAAAAAAAATTTTTTTTTTCATTTTTCCCCTTCAATTATTTAACATATTTAACGTTGAATTTCTTTTCAAACCCCTCTCCTGCTGCCCCTCCTGTTTGTTCATTTTTTAATGCCTATGAAATTTGAATTAATACGAAAACGGGTGTGTTATTTGTGATTTTGTGTTGTATGTATCTTGTCTACATGATAAAGTTGTAACCAATAATAAACATACAATCATAAGATTTCTTTCCGTGCCTAATGAAAAGTCTATTTGTTTCATCTCAGAATAGCGTGGTTGTTAGTTCCTTTGAAGACACTTTCCTGGATTTTAGTTTGTGATTAAGAACTGTCAAATGTTGGATATACATTTTACTTTATCATGAGTATATTCTTTGTAGAAATCACTTGTTAAAAAAAACTTAATTTGGAGAATTTTCAGACCAAGTATATGCCTGGGAAGTGGGAACAAATCTTACCTCATTCCTATAATACAGAGATTGAGTATGGAGATGATTTTGAGATAAAGAAATCTAAGGAAATCAAACAGGTATTGTGAGGAGTCAAGAGAAGAGATGATTAATGAACTCAGTTCCTTGACTCCCCCCCTCTTTACTCTTCCCTCTCTTCTTTTTTCCCTTATTTTCATGAGCATGAGAAAATATATGATCATCTTTAACTGCATTGCAGAGATGCATACAGTATCTCTAGATGAGCAGATTGCTGATGTAGTGTAGAAGGAGATATTTTCTGGTGCAATGATTACTAATTAATTATCTTTCCAACATGTTTAAAAGAACACAATTACAAAATGAAAGTTTGCTGGTTCTTTAATCACAGTTTCCTTCCTCGGAATCTCGGAAATACATAGGACAGTTTCCTCTGTACTTGTGGCCGACTTTTTGGGGTAAGTTATTTATGCATCGTAGTATTCTCAAACTTATATTATTTACTACTCTTTCAAAGGAAATAACAAGTGAAAATAAAACTAACTGAATTTTCTTACCTATTATTTGAGGTTGTATATCACTGGTTGTGTCAGTTTGAGGTCCGTGTTTTCTGCCCACATCCAAGACCCCATACTTGTGATGCAAGGCATTCCCGTAAGTGCTTGTACTCACATTCTAGGCATTGAAAGTACACATTAAGGAGGAGATGATCAAGGGAGTCTTTTTATACATCTTATAGTAGAGCTGGTATTTCATCTACTCCGTAGAATATTTGTTATTATTTGGAGCATATATATCAATTAATTTAGACTCTCTGGATACATTGATGCATCATGTATACGTGCAAAAATCTCTTAATTTCCCCTGTCATCTTATTTTATTTGTTGGCACTTTTATTTTATGGTTCAGATGCCGTTGACTTGCTACTACAAAGAGAGATTGTTAGAGATGGTTGTGATGCAAGACTCCACTTTACCAGATGTAACTCATGCTTAGTTAATCGAGTTATACCAGGTGCAGCCACGAATATCTATTTTCTGTTAAGTGGTTTTAGTAGTTATGATTTGAATTTTTTTAAAAAAAAAATATACCAAATCACAAATAAACAGTTTTTTATTTTTCTTATGTTTTATTAAAAATAGCACATATGTTCATTCATCCTTTCCAAAAGCTATGTATATATCTATTAGGCTTAATCTATTACTTTGGAGGGGAAGGATTGTTGGCTTGCTCTGAGTTTTACTATATATAATCTCCAATATAATCTTAGGATGAAGTTGCTGGGGTTGGGCGAAGAGAAGTGGAAGAAGAAACATGAATACTGTATCTTGGTGGGATCCATATCAATACTACATTATTTGGGAGACCAAAAAATCGGAAAATAGAAGCATACAAAAAATGAAGGAAGCATTTGTGGCAGAAAGTTAAGCTTTTATATATCACCTTGCTCATTGCTTTTCTTTCAATGTCTGTTGGCTGTTGTAATAAATTGTTTTTTTGGGGCAATAACAGGTGCCAGTAATTGAGGTGTGTAAATTCCAGAGTCCATAAAGAAACATTGCATCTCAAGTGTTGTCATCTGCATGGCTCAGGTGTAAGTAACTCTCCTTTGACTCATCCATATCTGTTATTCACATTCATATATTATCATGGTTTCCTGGAGAACTATCATGTCCCATTATGGTCCTCACTCATCACCCTTTTCCATCACTTGTAGAATGGATATTCATGTGACATCATCTCAAGATATTTCCATTATTCAATTATCATGTTACGCCCTCCCTATATAATGGGTAATGGTAATTTTCTCATTTTTTTCCTTTCAATTATCTAAAATATTTGAGGTTGAATTTCTTTTCAAACCCCTCTCCTCCTGCCCTCCTGTTTGTTCATTTTTTAATGCCTCTGAAATTTGAATTGATATGAAAATTGGTGTTGTTTGGAAAAAGGTACTTTTGTGCCCCTCATTAAGTAGTGACTTTTAACTACAGAACCAAATTCTATATTTTTATGTCTGATTGGATTGGTGTTATTTCACAATTCACATTTTATTTGAACAGTAATTTATCTTGTATGTAACTTGTCTACATGACAGAGTTGTAACCAATAATAAGCATACAATCAGTAACATTTCTTTCAGTGCATATTGAAAAGTCTATTTGTTTCATCCCTGTATAAATTAGATTTCAATTATAAAACTGTGCTTCCTAGCGTGGTTGTTAGTTCCTTTGAATGCACTTTCCTGGATTTGTTTTAGTTGGTGACTGAGAACTGTAATTGTTGGATATATATTTTACTTTAAATTGAGTATACTCTTTGTAGAAATCACTTGAGTAAAAAGGCTTAATTTGGAGAATTTTCAGACCAATGCCTGTGAAGTAGGAACAATTATTACTTCATTCCTATTATAGAGATCGAGTATGGAGAGGATTTTGGGATAAAGAAATATAATGAAATCAAACAGGTATTTGAGGAGTCAAGAAACGAGATGGGAACAAAGAAGCAGAACAAATTTGCAAACAACGGTTGTTGGTGGTAAGCAACATGCTGCTGTCTCAATGGTAACAGTCTTTCCTAGTATAACTGGTTATTCAGCAAAATGGATTGCACTTGTTTATTGTCAAATTGAAACTTATGTATAAAGTCTTTTTTCTTATTTTTTGGTTGAAGGTGTAAAAGAAACTAGATGAATTGGGTGGTGGGTTGGTGTGAATCTCTCTCAATAGACTAAGGCATCAGCTAAAATATGGTAATGAACTTAGTTCTTTCTTTACTCTTCCCTCTCTTTCCTTTTTCCCTTATTTTCATGAGCATGAGAAAATATCTGATCTTTTCTTTTTTAATCTTCCTCCTAATGATGCATTGTTTAACTGCAGAGATGGCATCCCAATATCTCCAGATGAGCAGATTGCTGATGTAGTGTAGAAGGGGATATTTTCTGGTGCAATGATTACTACTTAATTTTCTTTCCAAAATCCAAACTGTTTAAAAGAATAAACTGACAAAATGAAAGTTTGCTGGTTCTTAAAACACAGTTTCCTTCCTCGGAATCTTGGAAATACATAGGACACAGTTTCCTCTGCACTTTGTGGCTGACTTGGCTCGGTAAGTTATTTATGCATCCTAGTATTGTCAAACTTATGTTATTTACTATTCTTTCAAAGGAAGTAACAAGTGGAAATAAAACTAATTGAACTTTCTTACCTATCATTTGAGGTTGTATATCACTCTGGTTGTGTCAGTTTGGGGATCCATGTTTTCTCCCACATCTGATAGATCCCATATTTATGATTATGCCAGGCATTCCCGTGAGTGCCTGTACTCACATTCTTGGGCTTGAAGGTACACATTAAGGAGTAGATGTAGATGATCAAGGGAAGTATATATTGATATATTATGTTTCTATACATCTTATAGTAGAGCTGATATTTCATCTATTCTGTAGAATGTTAGTTATTATTTGGAGCATATTTATAATTTATCAATTTAGTAGACACACTGGATACATTTATGTATATCATGAATACGTGCAAAAATCTGTTAATTTCCCTTGTCATCTCGTTTTATTTGTTGGCACTTATATTTTATGGTTCAGATGTCGTTCACGACTTGCTACTACAAAGAGAGCTTGTTACAGATGGTTGTGATGCAAGTCTCACCTTACCAAATGTAACACTTGCTCAGTAAATTGAGTTATACCAGGTGCAGCCGCGAATATCTATTTTCCTTTAAGTGATTTTAGTAGTTATGATTTGATTTTTTTTTTAAATATACCAAATCTAACAAGTAACAAAAACATTTTTTTATTTTTTTAATAAAACATAACATGTCATTCATCTTTTTCAAAGGCTATGAATATATCTATTTATCTGAGGTTATATTATTTTTACATCAAAATTCAGTAACCAAATCAGTCATTACTATAAAATACATGTTAAAATATAAAATACACATTCAAAATAATTTAAACAAGGAAATGTCTATCATGGATCGGGTTCATGATGGACCTGGGTAGAATATTTCAAATATGTGGTTCATATTCAATTTATATCATTAATTTTTTATTCTCAATAAAGCATTACATTTTTTATGTGGTGAATAATTTTCCTGTTCATCATGGACCAGATTATTCTTTCACTACCAAAGAAGGCTCCTTAAACAATATATACATAAATTAAGTGATTTGGTAGCTGAAATTTAAGTGGGCAAATAGTATTTTTGATTAAGATAGGAGAGCACGGCCATATATCGTACTTTGGAGGGGAAGGATTGTTGGCTAGTCACGAATTGGGATGGAAAGTTCTCCAATAGTCTTTACTCTTTACCACATATAATTTCTTTTCTTAGGGATCGAAAAAATTGAGTGTAAGAAAGAAATCTATAGAAATATTTCAACATTAATACACATTTATTGTATGTATTTGTTTTTTTTTATATATATTAATTATTATATCTAAAAAATAAAAGATATAGTTAGGGGTATAGAAAAGAATGATACTAATAATACAAGTCTCCCTAATTTAAGAGAGACCCACCAGCACTTCTAGAATCTACTACTAATACTAGTTGCCTTAATTGGTATTTAGGCAAAGGCATGAAGAACCTGAAAACATGAAAAAGAAAATGCTTTTGTCATGATTGATGTTGTGTGAATTGATATCATGGACTTTAATTTTGTTAAAGGGAAGCAAAGGCACTTATCGATGATTAGGTCTTTAGCATTTATCGCTGTATTAGGAGTGCACATTAAGCTACGAATAAACAAAAATATCCAAATCTGGAAAGAAATCAACTCAACAAGTCCTGTTTTACCTAAAAACGAAATTGATTAATTGAAGGCCCGCATGTTCATGTTCATGTTGATCTGTGTGACTCAGTCTACGGTGGGTAGCAGGTCAGTCATCAGTGAGCAAACGGCTATTCCTGACATGTTGCCTTGCAATCCCGTGAACCATATATGGTCATCATCACTGTCTCTCCTCTCTTTTCTTCATATCATCTCACCTCCACAAACCTCACTTGCTTCTTCTTCAAAGCCACAAAAGGTCTAGGTTACTCCATCTTTTTACTGTTTCTCTATTTAATTTGAATTTCTATCAATTTATAGGTTAGGTAAGAATAAGATGGATACTTCATATTCATATCGTTCAAACATCAAACCATATCGAAGCAACTTGCTGATTTTGAATCGATTTAATGCTGTGCAGCAACAAGAGAAGCCTAACATTTTTAATTTCATTATTCTATGCCCCACCATTGTATATCTAAATGTAAATGGTGTCACTAGTTACTAGCTATTCACCACCGTCTTGGCTAATGGCTATGTGGGTCCAAAAATGCCCTCAGCATTTGTGGCTCCCTCCTCCCTCAGAATTCGATCATTGCACTCCTGGCCCGTCAGTTAATCATGCACACAACACAACACGCATAACAATTGCAATAATATTATATAAAATAAAATGTAGAGTAAGGTTAAATCCAAAATCTAAGAGCAAACCATGACAAATCACAAATACCACAGGATCCTCTTACCTAGGCAATAGCTTTATATACAAGTTGAACCCCTCCATATTAAAATAATAATAATAATAATAATAGATACAATAATAATAAACTCTAATCTTATCTTTACACAACGTTTATAATTGAGGGTTTATAATTGAGCACAACGTACATCTGCGGCGCCAAAAGTAGGCTTAGATTTTATAGAACGACTCAACTTTATTCTGAGTGCTTGTGTTAATTTGATAATAAAAAATCAACATCACCACCACCTCTTCACAGGAATATATAGTTTCCTTTGTAACTCGAATCGAATCTGTATCTAATGAACCGATGTTGATAGGCACTTACAATTTTGTTCTTATTATTGATATATAAGAGTAAATAAAAGAGTACAACATAGAGATGGGTCCAAAAAAGGTCTATTAAGTATTATCTACCAAATCTATCTATATAGAATCCTAACAATCTCCACCTTCATGCTGCATCCTGCATAGTTTGGGACCAAAATGTACAACAAGGACTTAATTAGACAGTAAAAAAAAAATGTACATACAATTACATAAAAAGTAAAATCAGTGTTGCACTTGCACCTTTCTAATTAAAATTTCTATATGTTTATTTCATACATAACTAAGATCTATCAGGAAGTTGCCGGAGAAGAAGAAGAACCGGCCAGAGACACGTAAACCTGACTCTGAATGACGGTTTTGCCCATCTTGAACCCCGGGACCACCGTGAACCCCACCCTAAGCTCCCTTGAATCTGAATCATCAGAGGATTCCCCTGAAGAACAAGAACCTGAAACTGCATCCTCCGTCACGCATTCCATATACACCTCATTGAATCTCTCGTTCTTCGTCACCTGGAAGATGCTCACCTCTTCCTCAAACGACAACGCCAAACACTGCAAGCTCCACACGCGCCACGCCATCTCAGCGAACGCCGTGAAGAATGCGCACTCAGGGTACCCTCCGGAGTTCACCGCCTTCCTCTGGTTCAGGTTCCCGAACAACGAACACTCCATCTTCGCGTGAACCACTTGCAGGTACTTCGATTTCAAGAACCTCGCGAACGAAGAGTTAGGGTTGTGAGTCAGGTACTGCTTCGGGTTCAGCGATTTCACCTTCTTGAACTTGTCAAAGTAGAGGCTCTGCAGGTTTTTGTTGTGGTGGTGGTGGCGAACTTGTTTCTCGTTTTGGACATTGAAGTTCGGGTAGTTGAAGCCTTCGAACATTGTTATGGAAACGAAGGATTCAAAGGCGAAGCACTTGTGGCTTGGTTTCGTGAAGACCGCGTTTGGATGGATGAAATTCACGGCTGCTTCGAGGTCCCAATCAGCGTTCTCCATTTCCCTTATCATCATCTTCACGAAGCTTTTTACAGATCTCAGCGCGTGGTGAAGATACTGAACGAAATGCGTTGGATTCAGCGCGGAGATTTTTAGGTTATCGAAGATGGAGAAGGAGCCGCTGGAGTTGAGCTTCTTCTCTAAGGATTTGTTTGAGGAAACGCATTCGTGGAGGTTTTTCTTGAGCGATGAGATGGTGCGTTGTTTGTTGTCAACTTCAGCTTGGAGCTTCTTGATGGTGATCTCGTAGGTCTTCATGAGGCTCTGTTGTTCTTGAACCTCTGCGAGCATGATGGTGATTTGTGGAGAGAGATCCAAGTCTCTTTTGATGAAGCTGCGTTTGAGTTCTGAGATGGCTCTGAGTTCATCTACAACGGCTTGGTCTGCGGCTTGTATTGAATCGTTGTTGTAAGGGTGCTGAGCCATTTGAAGCTCTGCATATGCTGCTTTAATGGTGGTCACTCCTGCGAAGAGCCTGGCCACCAGGGCCTCCATGACTGCCCTGTTCCGAGCTCCTTTGTCGTCTTTGAGTGAATCATCTTTGACTTTGATGTTAGTGTTGAGGATGCAGATTCCATTCTTTGTTGCGCTGGTTCTGAGGCTAATTACTTTCTGGAATGTCTTGGAGAATCTCTTGCTCTTCAATGCTGATTTTGGCTTTATGCTTTCCATCTCAACCATAAGATAAGAGTGTGTTTGTTACAATGTTTGCAGCAGAGGCAGAGGCAGAAGCAGAATTTGGTTGGAAAAGTAGGCACAAATATTTGACCACTACTCTTATATATCAGTGTTGGAGAAAAAGCTGATATATATCACTAATGAATAGTTAATTGAAATTAACGGGGATGATTAATTAAGCAAGCAGAACGGACAAAGCTACATAGTACATACTACATAGTTACAGTGATGTTTCTTAATTAAAGAGCGGGAAAAGGAAAAAAGATGGTATAATATATAGTAGGCTTGTAGCAGAAGGAGTTTGACATATAAGCCACTGATTTTCTTTTCTTTTCTTTTTCTTTTTCTTTTTTGGTTTGCTAATATCCTTCGGGTTAGGGAATAATAATAGTAATATTAATATAAGTTGGAGTGGTGCTACCTAGAGATATGATAGTGTGTGTGTGGGGTCTGTGTATGTGATTGATGAGCATGATGTAATTATGGACCCTACCGACTATGAAACTGTGAGTCTGTGATGCTTGACTGTTGGAGAACATCATCAACCATCAGGGGCTAGGAATCAATCCATGGAACCAAACACCAAAGGGATGTTTTTGTGAAGATGGTGACATGTTAATTAATAAATATCTTTTGAAGCGGAAAAATTAAAGCAACTGATGATATGATTAAGCGTGCTACAGTAATTAATCATGTTCATGTAACTAGTAGATCCAATTGGGAAATTGAGTATGATGATAGATTAAAAATAAATTACTACCATATATACTAATAGTAAAAAAGAGTATGGGATAGGATAGGCTTCAAATTAAATGTTTTAGGTCTTCTTGTTCACACCATAGCATTGCCTGATATTTTTCTATGGCTTCCTGTGCTTGCTACTGTTTCTTGACTTTGGAACTATTCACACTGCACCATTGCCTTTGCAGGAAAAACCATAACCAAAGTGGCACTCTGCGTGGTTAAATCTAAAATCATTTTGCTGTTTTTTCATTTATACGGAGTCATTATTTTTTTTTTTTTTTTCTTTCTCCCCTTTTATCATTCACTATTTTTCTAATTACACTTATTAACTCTCTATTAATCCCCTAATATTAGTTCCCTAGTATTATTCTATTATTAATTTATTATGTGCAAGTGCAACCATATATATGTGTTTAATTCTAATGAACAATAATATAATGCATCATGCATATTAATCCAATAAATTGAATGCTTTAATTCGTCATAGAGAATACTAAAAAGGTTTATTTGTTCTCGGTTGTTAGGGGGGAAAGCTGTCTCTTCTCTGTCTTATAATCCAGCTAATAATTAAGTTAATGCATGGGGATTGATGAGGAGGGAGTTGGAATCTCTTTTCTAGATAATTGCAAAACTATATATTGAATTGATAGAACAAGCTAAGAAAAGAAACTAAGTTATTGGGCTTCCATTTCTTAATTTATTCGATTCGCCGAGATCGTTGAATTAAAATGAAGATATTGTCCTTTCTTTTGTGATATTGTCTGTCCTATAATGGAAAATTTGGAATTACTATCTAGTATCTTGTCTTCATTACCATATTTCAAATTGATAAATGTTGTTCTATTTCGTCAAATCAAATATATATATCCCAATGAAAACAAGTAGCGATGGGACCAAACCAATAAGGGTGCACATTGGTGGGAAAACAACATAAGCAGACGTAGCCGAAAGGACGATGGTGACTGAAGAAGATGAAACACATTGCACCCAACAATATCTTAATTAACTTAACATGTGCATCATGAATGCCATATATAGTCAACTTGGGACCCTCATATACAATACCATCATTGTTTTGTCTCATTGTTGCTAAAATAAAAATGAGGTGGTGGGAGTAAATATGATTTCAGTATCTAAAGCTAAAGCGCATTTGAGTTTTAAGGATAAAAGTTTCATCACTTTAACTTGAATGCAAGCACTTTGATAGGTCCATGCTACTACACATTTGGAGGATCCTTTGACAAAAATGAATTTGGATGCTTATGCTAGAGACCAATTTCAATATAATTGAGCCATACATAGATCAAGCTTTACCATTTGATGACGTCAGAAAATATTTTACTAATGTAAGTATGTAACTAGGTCTGAGGATGTCTTAAGCCCTTTTGCTCTCCCAAGTCATGTGATCTTTCATTATTTTTGTAGTACTAATGGATGGCATATAATTAGAGATAAATGGTGTACAGTATAATTATATGAAGGCTTATTACTTGTACAGCTAGGGAGAGAAAATCATTTGTCTTACATTCAAACTTACCTTTGAGATCTTTTGTGACATGCACTTATTATATGCTAAATAATAGTATTTTGTCTTTAATAATGAATTCTATGTCAAGCCTTCTAATGTTATAAGATTTATCTATACGATTGCCTGGGTGGTTGGTACCTGCATGATGAGTAGTAAAGATAAAGAAAATTTGAATAATAATTGAAACAGAAAAATTTTAAAAAGTTTTTCCATCTTTTGGTAGATTTAGAAAAATAGACGTTAGGTGATCTTCACATGGATTTATTTATTTATGTTCTCACATTGACATATATGAACAAATAATTGGAATAATGCACAAACAAGTATATAATATAAAGTGGATGGCTACTATGAGTGATAATAAGCGATTAGAATGATTTGCAATCGAGTAGTAGCTGGACGTAAAGATACTAACCAAGTAGTTGTATATTTCAAGGAACTGATGGTTGTTGAATTTCTATATATTAGGTATACAACAAAAGCTATTCGCCATATTCATTAATTTCTCAAGTGGCGAGCCAAATATGGGTCTATTACTATCTGCTAATAACCTTTGGATAATTGGATTAAAAAGGGTGTTCAGATCTTATCATTAAACGTTTCCCATTGGCATTTGGGCTTAATATTAATAGTAATCGTGTATGGGCTTCTACAGAATTATCAAATATTAGTCCATTTAATTTGCTCTCTATAATGAGTTGCATTGACTCATTAGTAACACATAAACACTTTGTGCTATAACCAGGCAAATCAGAATTGAATTGGATGGAATTTAGATTTGCGGTGCATTAATTATTGACTTATCGAGTTAGGAGACACTGTAGGAAACCAAAAAGAATTGGATTCCCGAAAACAATGTTAGCCCAACATAAGGGATGATGACCCTGAGTCCTGACCCCACCAAAAATTATGTAGCCAAAGTGGAACTGATGAGAATGATCAGAAAGTGAATTATTTGTACATGCCCCGGGGCAACAAATGAAAGGGGATGGACTCATGCATGGACCAGTGCCCTAAAATGTTGCACTCAATTTTGGTTCAGCTTTACGCTTTTTGTGTCTTTGTCCTTGCAAATCTAAGCACACGCGTAAAAGATATCCATCAGATATATATGTGGGGATGGAACCACAATCTAGATTTCATGGTAGCATAGGTTTACCTCTCCTGCTACAAAACCTCATACACCCTATGTCCACTATGTCGGTAATAAATATATATTCTTTAATCAGAAGTCAGAACTCGTAAGTAACAAATTCTGATGAGGATTCCGTGATCCAATCGGGCCCAACAATTTATGCCCATTCAAAGTTTAATATTATTAACTGTCCAAAAAAAAAAGTTTAATATTATTAGTTTAATAGTATATCTAAACACAAAAATTAAAATAAAATAAAATAAAAAAATAAAAATTGTATGAAGATTTAGATTAATACATGTAGTATCCAAAGTAAAAATGTACAACTAAAAACTACTATACACCAATTCCCTTTAACTCAGCCTCTCTATTCAATCGAAAAACAGAGAAAATGAATCACTTGGTTCCATTCCATTTCCATTATTAAATTATGATCCATGCATTAGGTGTCAAACTGCCCATATAACATTATCATTAAAAAATATCTATTTGTCAAAATTGACTACAAGTGTATGTAGTTCTAGAAAACGCCATGGACAATTTTCACTAACATATATTATATATACAATATCTGTATAGAAGAGAAATAATGAGATAAATAAAAAAGTGAAGAGAAAGATGGGAAGCCAAAACGAGGAGGTGAAGCTTCTAAGCTTTGTGTGTAGTCCAGTTTGTCGCAGAGTTGAATGGGCTCTGAGACTGAAGGGTGTTGATTACCAGTACATAGAAGAAGACATCTTCAACAAGAGCAACCTCCTTCTTGAGCTGAACCCGGTTCACAAGAAGGTTCCTGTTCTTGTTCATGGCAACAAGCCAATTGCCGAGTCCCTCGTCATCCTCGAATACATTGATGAAACGTGGAAACATCAATATCCACTTCTGCCTCAAGATCCTTATGAAAGAGCTCTTACACGTTTCTGGATCAAGTTTGCTGATGAAAAGGTAACCTTAAACCATATATATACCATGATATTAATTGCAATCATTCTAGATAATCCACAAAAAATTTAATTAATATCGGTCATCAACTTGAATTGAATGTTCTATTTCTTTAGGTTTTGAATATTATGTTTCTAAAAAACACAAAGTTGATTGATTATTGACTATCTCTTTTGTTGGTTATCAATATTTTTTCTATTGCAGTTAATTTCATGTAAATTTGACATTTTAAGTCGTTGGATTACAATTTAGTCAAACATATCAAATTATATATCGTTTTTAAACCAGCGACTTCACGTAAAATTAACTGACTATTCACATTTCTCTAGTTTAATTGAATAAGATATTAACATGTTACATGTATTGATTGTAGGTTATGTACGGTGGATATGTTGCAATGATATCGATTGGGGATGAACAGGAAAAGAAAGTGAATGAGGTGAGGGAAGGAATGGAAAAGTTAGAAGAGTTGATCAAAGGGAAGAGATTCTTTGGAGGTGACAAGGTTGGATTTCTTGACATAGCGCTTGGATGGATCACTTACGTGCTCCCTGTTTGGGAGGAAGTTGGGTGTATGAAGATTCTGGAGCCACAAAAGTGTCCTGCCATCTCTGCTTGGGTCAACAACATTCTCACCCACCCTCTCTTCAAGGACTGCCTCCCCCCTAAGGACGAATTACTTGCTTATAACCACCGTCGCAGAAAGCAGTTCAATCCTGCTCTTTATCATTAATTAACCAATTATGAGTTTCATATGTAGTATGCTTAAATAACTGCGATTTATGTTATGATACAGTAATGATGCTTTTACTTGTGCTGTGTGTTTTAGAATTAAGATTGGATTGGATTGGATGGGCTAACTCAATCCGGTAACATATAGACTGAGATTGAATTAAATTTGTTATTGTGTTTGATTTAAAATTTATTAAAAGATATAAATTAAGAGATAAAGATTAAATTAAGTTAAGAAAAAATATCAAAGATTAATAATGAAAATTTTAATATTAAATGAGATATTTGAATAAATATTTTTTTTTTAAGTTTTAGTTTGAGTGCCAAATCTCTTAACTGAAAATACTGAGAATTAAATCTAAAATTTCAATTTAAAATTCTGTTAATCAAACACAATATTAATTCTTACTTCAGTTTCCTCTAAAAACAAATGCTATTCAGACGTGGGATGTGCGACTTGTAATAGTGTATAACAATTTTCATAAGTCAAAGGTTTAATCAAATAAACCATCAAGTGTGTACAGCATTATATTATGAAAATTGATTGGAAGCTTCAAGTGATCTTCCTATCTAATTTAAAAATCAAGAATACAGAATACGGACACGTGGCAGGAAACTGAAAGAAGGTGACGATCAAATGCTGTTGACTATCCAAAGAAAGATGGTGTTTGGTCAAAATTGCAGTCCAAAACGAGGCCGAAGATCTGCACAAATTACGTTCTTAACCAACCACCACATAAATTATAAGTTTCTTGCGAAAAGGGAACAAATACAGAGTGTAAAACTAAGATAATAATGGGAAGCAAAGATGTGAAGTTGGTGAGCTATTGGGCGAGTACGTTCGGTAAAAGAGTTGAGTGGGCATTGAAACTGAAGGGTGTGGAATATGAGTACATAGAAGAAGATATATACAACAAAAGCACCCTTCTTCTTGAGCTGAACCCGGTTCACAAGAAGGTTCCGGTTCTTGTTCATGGCAACAAGGCAATCGCAGAGTCATTTGTGATCCTTGAATACATCGATGAAACATGGAAGCAGTATCCGTTGAAGCCTCACCATCCTTATCAAAGAGCTCATGCTCGCTTTTGGGCTATTTCTGCTGAACAAAAGGTGACTCATCAAATTTAATGTCATTTTTACTGTTATCATTTTTTTCTTTGGGGTCCGAGTTTAACTTATGTAACATATATATACTGATATGCATAGCTTGGGGAAGCGTCATGGAGTGCGCTAATTAAGAGCGGAGATGAAAAGGAAAAGGCTGTGAATAGAGCCTCAGAGGTACTTGAGAAGATAGAGGAAGAGATTAAGGGTAAGAAATTCTTTGGTGGGGACAACATTGGATATTTGGACATTGCACTTGGATGGATCCCATGTATGATTCCCTTTTTTGAGGAAGTTGGGTCAATGCAGATAATAGACCCTCTCAAATTCCCAGCCATCAATGAATGGATGACCAATTTCCTCAGCCACCCTGTGGTGAAGGACTCCTTGCCCCCAAGAGACAAGGCCCTTAATTACTTCCACTCTCTCAAAAACAAACACGCTCCTGAATCCTAATTAATTATATACATGTATGCTAATGTGTGTGCCTGTATACCAACTTTGGCAAGGACTGCCTTTCCCCTAAGCACCACCCACCACTACTTGCTTATGATAACCACCGTGCGTGGCAGAAAGCAGTTCAATCCTGCTCTTTATGATTAATCAATTATGCATTATGCATGCTTTAAATAACTACTATTTATGTATGATACAGTAAAGATGCTTTTACTTGCAATAATTTTCAAAGGTAAACGCCCTAATAAAATAAGAATAATTTTTTGGTGGAGAGCATTTTACATGCATATGGTGGGTGAAGAGGAGTATAATTTTTATTTTAAAAATTAATAAAAATAAAATAAATATATCTTATATAATTCAGGTTCAACCACTCATTAATGAAAATCTTATTCTCTTCATCGATATTTCTCTCGAACATAACATACACTGTAAAATAAACTTCATTGTGAACAGCATTATATTATGAAAGTTTATGGTAACTAGGAAGGTTCAAGTGATCTTCCTATCTAATTTAAAAGTTAAAACTCAAGGATGAGAATACAGAATACAGTAGTCGGTCAAACATAATTATTTTAAGTTACCATGAAGTTGAAGGCGACAAGATCCAAAGGACATGGACACGTCGCAGGCAACGTAACAGAAACAAGGTGACGAGCAAATGCTGTTTGGTCAAAATTGTCTTCCAAAATTAGACTGAAGATTTACACAAATTACGTGCTGAACCAATCAGCCATCATCACATAAATATAATATGGGTCGTGTTCAAAGACGGACCACATAAATATAATATAATATAAATAAGTTAAGTTTCTTGCACTGCACATATATATGCAGAAAAAGGTACAAATAGAAAGAACAAAAAATAGTGTAAAAGAAAGAAAATGACAAGCGAAGATGTGAAGTTGGTGAGCTTTTGGGTGAGTCCTTTCGGTAAAAGAGTTGAGTGGGCATTGAAACTGAAGGGTGTGGATTATGAGTACATAGAGGAAGATATATTTAACAAGAGCAACCTTCTTCTTGAGCTGAACCCGGTTCACAAGAAGGTTCCAGTTCTTGTTCATGGCAACAAGGTGATCGCAGAGTCATTTGTGATCCTTGAATACATCGATGAGACATGGAAGCAGCATCCGTTGATCCCACAGCATCCTTATCAAAGAGCTCATGCCCGCTTTTGGGCTATTACTACTGAACAAAAGGTGATGATGACTTGCAAATCTCACTTTAATTTTTTTCGGATTCAAAATTAGTTTTCATTTTCTAGTTCAGTTTCATTTATACGAATGTCAATGGTAATATGGTATGGTAGTCTAGAATTTAGACTTAATTTTAATCTATCCGCAGGTTGATTTTTTCAATAAAACTAAATTGTATCCCACATTTAAAATATATCAATTCTAACCCTACTCAAATTCAATCGGCGAGTATCAACCTATTTGTGGATTTTACAAAGTATAATATATCAACAATGTTAGGTAACCAATAAAAATTCGGCCAATATTAGTCAATAATTTAGATGTTCTATTTCTTTTAGGTTTTAGATGTTCTGTTTATAAGTTTCAGATGTTCTATTTCTTTCAGTCGATTGTTAGTTATTTTAGGTTTCAGATGTTTTATTTCTTTTATTATGGACATTCTATTTTTTATTGGCTTGTTTATTGATTAGAAAAATATTGATATATATTTTTCCTATTTCAAACCATCAATTTCCCACTTAATTAACACATTTTATTTTGTCTACCTCATCATATGTAACATATACATACATAGCTTGGGGAAGCCTCATGGATTGCCCTCATTAGCAGCGGAGATGTAAAGGAAAAGTCTCTGAATACAGCTTCAGAGGTACTTGAGAAGATAGAGGTAGAGATCAAGGGCAAGAAATTCTTTGGAGGAGACGACATTGGATACCTGGACATTGCACTTGGATGGATCCCTTCCTTGCTTCCTATTTGGGAGGAAGTTGGGTCAATGCAGATAGTTGATCCTCTCAAATTCCCAGCCTTGAATGAATGGATGACCAATTTTCTCAGCCACCCTGTCATCAAGGACTCCTTGCCCCCAAGAGACAAGGCCCTCGATTACTTCCACTCTCTTAAAAAGAAACACGCTCCTAATAATTCTTCTTAAATATATACACTGTATGCTGATGTGTGTATGTGAAAATGTGGAGTTAGTATTATATATCTGACATTTATTTTTACTAAGTTATTGTGGAAGCTTTGCATTATGTTGAGGTTGAACATACATAAAAATGCTATGAGTCGTACTAATTTATTGTGGTAATTAAGGGTTGTTATGTGTGAAGGATTACTATATGTGTTCATAATCCGAACGGAAGTAATTAAGTAATTCTTAATTGATCTATTTTGTGTTTAAGATTTTATTCAAATAATATATATCTAAATACCTGAATCGTAAACAAAAGACTTTATCCTTCGAACGTACGAAGGACTATGCGTATCACATCGAAACTGAACCTTGCTATCAACTCTTTGATCAATGAAAATAATTGAGAAGCCCCTTGAAAACTCTTTGCAAACAGAATTCTTCACTAAGAACTAGACTTGTATCTTTGTATGTGTAGAAGTAAAAGAATGATACTCCATGGAATGAATTATTTCTACTAATGTGCACACCTATTTATAGTGTGAAGTTGTGCCTTATTTAAATCTTTAAAATCAGATCTTATCTTATTTCAGATTTAATCTTATATCTAATTTCAAATTGAATCTTATCCAATTTCAAATTGAAGTGTTATCAATTTGAAACAAATTCAAATAGGATGTTATCCAATCTTTCAAATTTGAAACTCATTGTAGAATAACAGATTATTCTTAACCATCACTCAAATACTCTCAATTATCATAATATTATTATATTATTGGTACTAGCAAACAATATAATAATATTTCATTTGAATTAAGATAATTATCTATTTGATCAAATCAAATAACAATTTAAATAATTCTTTAGCAAAGATCAGAACACTCGTTAGTGTGTGACCCCATAGGTTCAACACTAAGCGGGTAGTAAACTAGTCATACTTAATTTACTAATCGAGGTTGGCATCTAGCAACACTCCTCGACGACCCGATAGCATGAAATAATTTTACTAATTAGAACCAGTGAATAACAAAGTATAATTCCTTCCATCTTTCCAGCTATTAGTTAACCTTTAGAATATGATTTAACTGTCAAACTCTAACTTGTTACCAATATTTATAATGAATTGATAAATGAATCAAGAACTCATTTCTTTATTCATTCAATCTCCTTGGCCAAGGCTTTTCTTTAATCCAGTCATTATAATTATGAGCTCAAACTCTTTACCGAGAATTGATGGATTCCTTATTGACTATTCATTAATTCTACAAGCATTTAAATCATACCCAATATCCATTCAACTAGCACCCTAGGGTATTAGGTGTCCGGAATCAAAGTATAACAAATACATTGTTAATTACTATGATAGTCGCATGTCAAAAGAAACTCTAATACAATATTTATCGTGAGAATATCCTATTGACAAATATACAGTAATCATAACCATTAGGAATTCTCTGAGTCAATTCAATGGACATATCTCTATACGCACCATCTATATATATAATTTAATAACTGAAATCTATTAATCTTCATCCAATGAAGACCATTATATATATATTGATCTATTCGGATTATTAATATCCATTTTAATAATCTAATGACCAAGAATATTTTAAATTAAATTATAAAATATTTATCTCTCAATATTATGATCTCAATCATAATGATAAATCTCTAATTTTAATCAAAAGTCTAATTGTATTAATTCTTTAATACATATAATTATAATAAATTATCTTTACACATAATTAGATTGGTTTGTTGCATTCTATTTATTCCCAACAACGTGTTCTATTGTAGTAGTGCTGTGTATACCCACCGTCGCAGAAAGATGCTTTTACTTGCGCTGTTAATTAAGTTTCTGCATGCACGCGGTGTAACAATAACGAACTTTCAAAAGTCAACAGTTAAATATATTATGAAAAAAATTGATTGGAAGGTTCAAGTGATCTTCCTATCTAATTTAAAACTCAAGGATTTAAAGTTATCCCTTGAAGGATCGAAAGGACATGGACACGTGGCAGGCAACTGAAACAAGGTGACGATCAAATGCTGTTTGGTCAAAATTGATTTGCACAAATTACGTCCTGATGAACCAATCATCACATAAATATATGTTTCTTGCACCGCACACATGTGTATGCAGAAAAAAAAAGGGTACAAATAGAAAGAACAAAATAGGTAGAGTGTAAAGGAAAGAAAATGGGAAGCAAAGATGTGAAGTTGGTGAGCTTTTGGGTGAGTCCTTTTGGTAAAAGAGTTGAGTGGGCATTGAAGCTGAAGGGTGTGGAATATGAGTACATAGAAGAAGATATATACAACAAGAGCAACCTCCTTCTTGAGCTGAATCCGGTTCACAAGAAGGTTCCTGTTCTTGTTCATGGCAACAAGGTGATCGCAGAGTCATTTGTGATCCTTGAATACATCGATGAAACATGGAAGCAGTATCCATTGATGCCTCAGCATCCTTATCAAAGAGCTCATGCCCGCTTTTGGGCTATTACTGCTGAACAAAAGGTGATGACTTGCAATTGCAAATTTCTATCACTTCATTTATCATTTTTCAGTTCATTTTCCATTATACACCTCAGATAGATACTTTTAGTTAAATTAGTGATTGAATATTATATAATGTCATTTCAATCCTGAGTTTAAAATCAAATTTAAATATGAGAAAATAACACTTTAAAATTGTAAAGTAATCTGTTTCTGCTACATAAACATGTAATATAGAACTATTAACAATTAATCAGAGTGGCGCAGCGGAAGCGTGGTGGGCCCATAACCCACAGGATCGAAACCTGGCTCTGATATATCAGAGAGGCTTCCATTTAGATATTTTTGATTATCCGGACTTGGAATACAGTTCAAACCGGTCTTCATGAATTTTTTGTACCTAATTAACACATTTTTTTAATCTTCTTCACATGTTAATATATACATAGCTTGCGGAAGCCTCATGGATTGCGTTGATCAGCAGCGGAGAAGCAAAGGAAAAGGCTCTGAAAAGAGCCTCAGAGATACTTGAGAAGATAGAGGAAGAGATCAAGGGCAAGAAATTCTTTGGATGGGACAACATTGGATACCTGGACATTGCACTTGGATGGATCCCTTGCTATCTTCCTCTTTGGGATGAAGTTGCGTCAATGCAGATAATAGACCCCCTCAAATTCCCAGCCTTGAATGAATGGATGACCAATTTCCTCAGCCACCCTGTCATCAAGGACTCCTTGTTCCCAAGAGACAAGGCCCTCGATTACTTCCACTATCTTAAAAAGAAACATGCTCCTAATAATTCTTCTTAAATATGTAGGTATGCTGATGTGTGTATGTGAAAATGTTGAGTTAGTATTATATATCTGACATTTGTACTAAGTTATTGTGGAAGGTTTGCATTGTGTTGAGGTTGAACATTAAAATTTGTCTTGCTTGGATGTAATTTATAACGTTGTGGCCTTGTGGGAACAAATAAATCATGATTCAATGTATTTTTTCGGTTATCTCTTGAATTGATAATCAACAAAATAATGTTCCAATGCTTAATCTTTCAATTATATACTGATGAGTTGGTAGGGAAACAAATTTTGATTAGGTAGAAGTGGATACGTGTTACTTCATGAGTCTGATATAAATCACGTCAGCTGGGGCATAGTTTTCAAAGATCGACATGAACCATTTTTTCGTGTATAAATAGTGTAAGATGAGAAGGAAATAATTGAAGTGGTAGATATGAAGAAAGGCGATGGAAAGAAGCGAAGATGTGAAGCTGTTGAGCTTTCATACCAGTCCATTTCGTGAGAGGGTGATTTGGGCTCTGAAGCTGAAGGGTGTTGATTATGACTACATGGAACAAGACATCTTCAACAAAACCTTCCTCCTTCATGTTCCAATGCTTAATCATTCAATTATACTGCTGAACAAAAGGTGAAGATGACTTGCAATTGCAAATTTCCATCACTTTATTTTCGCATTCAAAATTAGTTTTCATTTATCGTTTCCATTATACTTCGGATTCATACTTTTATTTTAGTTAAAGAGAAAAGTTTAAGGAATCATAGTTTGTTAGCCAATAAAGGGTCAATGGGCTTTTTTCTTTTTTTCTCTTTTCCCTTTTACTAACTATTATTTCCCTAATTACCCTTATGGGCTCCCTAACGTTGGCTCCCTAAAATTACTCTTAGTTAAATTAGTGATAAAATATATTATATAACGTCATTTCAATCGTTAGTTTAAAATCAAATTTAAATATCAGAAAATAAAACCGTAAAATAGTGGATTTGGCCCCGGTCTAAATAAACTAACAATTTGGGGTGAGTAAAATCGATCCGGACCGAACAAAACCGACAAGCCAAACCGAAAAAGCCACTCTCTTTCAAATAATTCCAAGACTCTTAAGTGACAGAATAACTTCCATTATTTTCTATTTCTTTGATGTCGTTACCTATGAAAAAGCATTAGTTCTTGAATTTTACTCGATCATCTCTTTCAATATACTACCTTGTATTCTTTTATGAGATTTTGTTAATTGCATATCCTAATGAAATTGTGTTGCATCTTATCCATGTGTGGTCATTTTGTCGGAGGCATTTTCACTAGAGGTGTCTTGTTATTTTCAGGTACTTGCATAGTTGGAATGGCTGTCTTGGTTGGATAACGTACTTTATTTATTTAATTTGTTGTGGCTGTCTTGGTAGAATGGATGATGCTCTTTATTTAGTTTGTTATGGCTGTCTTGGTTGGATATGCTCTTTTGTATGAAGTTTAAGTATTTCTTGAGATTGGTATTTGCACGTTGGTTCGGTTGATGTTGCTTGGTTACAGCAGGATGCTACTTATTTTAATTAAATTAAAAATCGATAAAACCAAACCGTAAAAATTACGTAACATCGGATCAGATGACTTTTCATCCAAAATCGAACCAAACTGCACCCGCGCTCATCCTACTAACAATTAGGCTGGCATTGGGTAGGGTAGGGTTTAGTCCCAATCCTAACCCTACCCGCGAGTTGATAT
Source organism: Stylosanthes scabra (assembly GCA_036250425.1). Taxonomy (NCBI): domain Eukaryota; kingdom Viridiplantae; phylum Streptophyta; class Magnoliopsida; order Fabales; family Fabaceae; genus Stylosanthes; species Stylosanthes scabra. Next base: position 175,542 of record JASCZI010271877.1, read on the forward strand.
TTCATTTATAATTCAACCATACCCTACCCACACTCAACCCGCGGGTATCCAACCCTACCTGCGGGTTGCGACCGATGAAATGTTTAATTTAAAAATTAAGATTTGTAAAATTTTATATTATATATGTAACTAAATGGAAGAAGCTTTTACATATTCAAAGTATAAAAAGTAGAAATTGAAGTGATAGTTGAGTGGTTAACACCCTTTTATATAACTAAGATCATTTGTTCTATCCTTAACACTAATATTTTTTTAAAAAATTATGTATTATATATGGGGTGCGGGTTGGGTGGGTAGGGTTGAGCCTAAACCCTAACCCTACCCTACCCGCAAGTCAACCCGCTCTGCTGCGAGTAAGGTTAGTAACCCGATCCGAACGGATTGGATAGAGTTGAATATCCGCAAATAGGGTTAAAATTGCCATCCCTATTGATAATGGCCAAAGGAACATACCGTGATTTCGTACATAACCATACAATATAGAAGTATATATCAATAATCAGAGTGGCGCAGCGGAAGCGTGGTGGGCCCATAACCCACAGGTCCCAGGATCGAAACCTGGCTCTGATACATTAGAGAGGCTTCTGCTATAATATTTTTTGTGATCAAATAAATACATAATAATGTATTAGGTAGAAGTGGCTACGTGCTGTTACTTTATAGTCTGACAAAAATAAGTCAAAGTAGAAATCACGTGGGACATACTTTTCCAACATCCACATGAACCATTTTTTCGTATATGCTAATGTAAGATGAGAAGGAAATAATTGAAGTGAAGTGGTAGATGTGAAGTTGTGCTTGGCGATGGAAAGAAGCGGAGATGTGAAGCTGTTGAGCTTTCATGCGAGTCCGTTTGGTCAGAGAGTGATTTGGGCTCTGAAACTGAAGGGTGTTGATTATGACTACACAGAACAAGACATCTTCAACAAGACCACCCTCCTTCTTGACCTGAACCCCGTTCGCAAGAAGGTGCCGGTTCTTGTTCATTACAACAAACCAATTGCAGAATCACTTGTGATCCTTGAATACATCGATGAAACATGGAAGCAGTTTCCATTGATGCCTCATGATCCTTATCAAAGAGCTCATGCTCGCTTTTGGGCTAATTTTGCAGAACATAAGGTAATTAATTAAAATCAGGGTAGTACATAATGTACCCATCTCAATAAAAATAACTCTCGTTTTCTTTGCTGTGACTCAAATTTTCTGTACTAGACTTTATTATATCTGTGCTCAAATTATGTGTGTTCATCATTTCTGTGCTTGGCACGTGGATCTATTAGATATGAAAACGAGAGTGAATGAATGTATGGGTGTACACAAAAATTTATTCTTAAAATTAATCTCTTCTGGAATTGTATTGTTTAGACTGTTAAGTGCAACAAAATTGAACTCATGTATGTATATGTATGAAATAGCTTTTGGAGGCTGCGTGGATCGCAATGCGTAGTAGTGGGGAAGAACAGGAAAAAGCTGTGAATGAGGCAAGAGAAGCAGTGGGGAAGATAGAAGAAGAAATTAAGGGGAAGAGATTCTTTGGAGGGGACAACATTGGTTACCTTGATATTGCTCTTGGATGGATCTCTTACTGGATTCCAGCCTGGGAAGAAGTTGGATCAATGAAGATATTAGACCCTTTGAAATTCCCAGCCATCACTGCATGGATCACCAATTTCCTCAGCCACTCTATCATCAAGGACGCTTTGCCCCAAAGAGACAACATGCTTACTTACTACCACAGTCGCAGAAGGGAAGTTTCTCCATCTTGATGTCTTTAACTTTTCATGGCTGCTTCCAGCTCTAAACTTGTTTTCATTATGAATAAAAAGAATCTCTACTTTTCTTTATCACTTTTCTACTTTGGATAACTTCAGACAAGATGTACTTTTGACCACAACCCAAAAAGAAGTATTCAATTTGGGTTAAACAATCTATTATCAATGACAACGATTGTGTTTGGAATTTTTCTAATCTTTATAAATATATTACATAGGACGAATCAGAAAAGAAAGAAAATCATAAGGTTGAAAATTCAATGGCAATTGGACATTGTAGTCTCTACAGTAACAGTTCTATAAAATGAGAAAGAAAATCAAGATAAGGTGTATGAGGAGAAGAACTAACCAACTAAAACAAATAAAGTAGAAGAACAAGATAATGGGAAGCCAAGATGTGAAGGTGTTGTGCTTTTG
>JASCZI010271877.1:182522-195199 GCA_036250425.1 Stylosanthes scabra
TACAAAGTATTTATGATCCTGCAAAATTTAATTTGGAAGAGAGAGAATATAACGGTTATGAATGAAGAGAGAGAATCTAAATATTCGTGTTTGTGATGTGCATGCACTGTCATTGCAAGTGTTATTAGTTTTATAGTTTTATAATTCTATGCTTACCTATCAGTATTGTGTTTACCGAGGTCTACTTAAAAAGACTAAAAAATTGTTCCAATCACCCACCAAATTACTCGGTTCTTGAAACGTAGGCCTAACTACAATCTTTTTTTATTCTTTTATGATGAGCATCAGATTCCAAAACTATGTTAAAGTGATGCAAATTGCCATCTTTGAAGTTGCATTTTCAAAGCATTCACATTCTCAGATTAAAACACTTCCGTAATATAGAAAACCAGTCTCCTAAAGAAAGCCCAGAAAACTAGTCGTGCATGCTGTCAACTTCCATCATAGCATTCAGTCCAACCTCTGAGCTTTCATTCGTTCTAGCCCTTACCTTTTCAGATGGCTGAGTTTCTCCTTCAAATTGTGATTGAAAACTTGCAAACTTTTGTTCAGAACGAGCTTGCAACTCTTTGGGGCGTCGACTCCCAGATTCAAGAGCTGTCAGGGAACCTTGCTGCAATCCATGCAGTTCTCCAAGATGCTGAAGAGAAGCAGATTAGAGAGCGTGCTGTCAAACTTTGGCTGCAGAACCTTTCAGATGCAGCACATGTGCTTGATGATATCTTAGATGAATGTTCAATACAGTCCAACCGTCTGCACAATGATCACTGCTTAACCCGTTTTCATCCTACCACAATCATGTTTCGTCGGGACATCGGTAAGAGGATGAAAGAGATGGCTGACAGGTTTCGTCACATTGATGAAGAAAGGAGAAGGTTTGAATTGCGTGCAAGAGTTCTAGAGAGGCAACAAGAAGATGAAGCATGGCGCCAGACATGTTCTGGCATCACTGAGCAACACATCTATGGAAGGGACCAAGACAAAGAAAACATTGTGGAGTTTCTTTCATGGTGTGCTGATGATAGCAGTGACGAAAGCCTCTCTGTTTATCCGATTTTTGGCATGGGAGGCCTAGGAAAAACATCACTCGTTCGATGGGTTTTCAATGATAAGAAGGTAACTGAATATTTTGATCTAAGAATCTGGGTTTGTGTTTCCACCGAGTTCAACACATTGAGAATTCTACAGTCAATTGTAGAATCTGTAACTGGGCATAACCCAAACCTCTCCACCTTAGAAGCAATGAAAAACAAGGTTCAAGAGATGCTGCTAGGCAGAAAGTATTTACTTGTTCTAGATGATGTGTGGAGCACGGAGAAATGGGAGGACTTGAAGTCTGTTTTGCTTTGCGGAGGTGGAACAAAAGGTGCAGCAATTTTGGTCACTACCCGAGATCAGAATGTAGCATCTGTCATGGGAACATGTCCTACTCATCATTTGTCACCATTATCCGAGGGTGACAATTGGTTCTTGTTCAAACACCATGCATTTGGATCAAACAAAGAAGAGCGTGAAGAGCTTGTGGCAATAGGTAAGGAGATTGTAAAGAAATGTGCTGGTTCCCCTCTTGCATCCAAAGCACTCGGAAGCCTTTTGCGCAATAAAAAAGAGGAAATTCAATGGGTGAATGTTTTGGAGAGTAAGTTCTGGGACATACTTGAGGATGATGCTAGTGTCCGTGCTTTGAAAATCAGCTACTTCAATTTGAAGTTGTCCTTAAGACAGTGCTTTGCTTTCTGTGCTATTTTCCCGGAAGATTTCAGAATCCAAAAGGAACAACTTATTCATCTTTGGATGGCCAATGGTTTTATCAAATCCAAAGGGAAGTTGGAAGTTGAGGATGTTGGTAATGAGGCTTGGGAAGAATTATGGCAGAGATCATTTTTCCAAGAAGTTGAGATTGATGAATTGGGGAGAACTACATTCAAGATGCATGACTTGTTTCATGAACTTGCCCAGTCTATAATGGGAGAAGAATGTAGAGTTTATGATGACAGTTCAAGCTTGTCCAATTTTTCTAGAAGGGTCCATCATATCTCTTGCTTAAAACCAGAGATAGAAGTAAACATGGATGCATTCAAGAAAGCTGAATCCTTAAGGAGTATAATCAATCTTCTTCCACTAGATTACGAAAACAATTTTCGCAGGCCGCCACAATTCAATTCTCTCCGTGCACTACGTACAGGTGCTTCTCAACTCTCAGCATTGAAGAGCTTAACACATTTGAGGTACTTGAATCTTCGTAGGAGCTGTATCACCACATTGCCTGAATGTATTTCTAGCTTGCAAAAATTGCAAATTCTCAAGTTGGAAAGCTGTCTGCATCTTTCTTGTTTGCCAAAACAGATAACAGAATTGAAAGAACTTAGACATCTCCTAATTGAAGAATGTCATTCATTAGTAGAGATGCCTCCCAATATGGGTGAAGTGAAATGTTTGAAAACATTGAATCTTTTTGTTGCGGATAGAAAGGCAGGGTATGGGTTATCAGAGCTACGCGATTTACAGCTTGGAGGCAAACTACGTATCAAGGGACTTGAGAATGTTGTAAATGAGAGTGATGCTAGAGATGCTAATTTGAGTGCTAAGAAGAACTTGGAAAACTTATACCTGTCATGGAAATGGGACTCCTCTAGTTCCAATTCTGAGAGAATACTTGAAGCCCTTGAGCCTCCCTCCAATCTCAAGAGTTTTGGGATGAAGGGTTATAGTGGAGTTCGCTTGCCTAGCTGGATGCAAAGTACTTCAATTCTTTCCAGCTTAGTTATGGTGATACTCTATGATTGCAAGAACTGTGAACGCCTTCCTCCGCTTGGTAAGCTACCACATTTAACTGTTCTTTATGTATCTGGAATGAAAGACGTTAAGTACATGGATGATGAGTCATATGATGGCTTGGACGAGAAGGCTTTTAAATCGTTGAAGGACCTGACCTTATCAAAGTTACCAAACTTGGAAAGGATGTTACGAGACGAACGAGTAGAAATGCTTCCACTTCTTTCTAATATAAAGGTCTCATGTGTCCCTAAGATTAAATTTCCAGTCCTTCCATCCCTAGATTACATTGAAATTGAAGGAACAGGGTCAGGGTTGTCAGGGTCAGAGTCTGATTATAGTGATAGTGGCAGCAGTGAAGGCATGGCTTCCATCCCAGACTCTATTGTGCTGAATATGCATCATGTTAAGGCTATCCGCATTACAGATTTCCCTAAACTCAAGGCATTACCGGAGGAATTAAGCTGCCTCAGCTCGCTACAAGAGTTAGAAATTTATGATTGCGATGAACTTGAGTCTTTCTCGGAGAATGTGATGCAAGGTCTGTGTTCTCTTCGGAGCTTGAAGATCGGTTCGTGTAAGAAACTGAAATCGTTGTCGGAAGGTGTGGGACATCTGACTTGTCTGGAGAGCCTTGATATCATGAACTGTCCAAAGCTGGTGACTCTACCGAGCAGCATGAATAAATTAGTTTCACTTCATCGGGTTTACATCTATGCTTGTGATACATTGCCAGAAGGCTTACAACGGGTCCCTTCCCTCCAAAGTTTGGATGCCCGTAATCTAAGTTCAATTCCTGAATGGTTGGGGGAAATGACTTCTCTTCAAAAGTTAGAACTCTCCAGCGAGGGGTTAATAAGGTCAATTCCCAGTAGCTTCCGAAACCTGAGAAACTTGCGTGAGCTATCTATTTATGGGTGCCATAAGGATCTGCAGAAGCGATGCAAGAGATTAACAGGAGAGGATTGGCAAAACATTGCTCACATCCCACAATTTCAACTGCTTCCCATGCCTCAAGAGACGTTTTCTGGTATAAATTCATCTCTTTACCATTAAACTAGTATATAGCCTTTTGTAAATTGTAATTATAGCTTAATCAATGTGCGTAGATAAAATCCGATCCAAATGGAGATCGTGGCAGCTAAGAAGAGATCGACGTCGTCGTCATCGTGGTTTCCCTCGAGATGATAAGTTTGACTATCTGGTTTCAAGGCTCTTTCATTGGTACAAAATGTGAAAGCAAATTTGAGGGAGAAAGCAGCAAGACTAATGTCTCAGATTCTGCATGTTCAACCCATAATCTGGGAGCACATTCTAATCTTAGGGTAGTTTCCCTCATTCACTATTAAGCATTGATTTGCTGCTTGTGCTACATATATATTCCTTACATTATTTCACTTATATGATGTATGATAAGTAACAAATCACATCCTCATGAGTTTGTAATTATTTTCCACATTGTGAACAATTCATAATAATCATTGCTAAGGTAAGACGTGTGTGATTATATGACCCACTTTTACATGACTAAATATGCTAGCTGAAGAACTTTATTCAGCCCATGGGGGTACAGCTTTTGCAGCTTTGTGGCCTCATATTTGCAGTATGTGATCTCTTAGTCCTAGCATTATTCCAATTTCCAATCATGACCTTCTATATTCAACTTCATAAGTTTTAATAAGCATTTTTGGTTTCCCAAATATAATCACTATGTCGACTTGAATTTTCTTCAGTAATTAACCCTTCTACTTCTAATGTGCTCATGTGTGTGGGTAAGTTTAGGGTATAGAGACTTCATAATAATAATAATGAATATGAAATTATGAATACTAAAATGTAATGATCAAATCAGCCCTGTTTCTTTTTTTGTTTTCAACGTATATTTTGCATGTCTTTGTTAAAAGAAATAATAATAAATGATAAAATTTAATTAAAGCATTTAACTTTAGGCCTTTAGGGGAAGAAAGTGCTAGCAGCCAGCAGGTATTAGTAATTTTTCTTTATGGAACTATATTAAATTTTGATTATTTGTCAACTAAAAAAAAAACAAATCTTGATTTTGTGTTGATTAAATCTTTATTTATATGTCACCAAAAAAAAAATCTTATTTATATGAATCAAAATATATATTAATAGGCGAATTTCTTACTAATTTTTTTTTTTATTTTGGCAAGAAACATAAACTTTATGGGGAAAAACCACTTGACTATATAAATTATAAAACATTCACACTTTAGCGCCTACATTTATGAGAAGTGCAAATCAACAACTTATTCTAAAAGTACAACTTTACCCTTTTTAAATATTTTCATCAATTATTAACAAACATAAACATACATTTAGAGTATAATATGCTAATTGACTAAATTGGCAATGCAACCCAAAAAAATCAAGTATGTTAATTTGCACTTTTAATTGTAGGGGTTGAAGCGCAGATGCTCTATAGTTCATTGAGATAAAATGACTTTTCTCCCAATTCTTACAGTGAACAGCTGGGCCAGGAATCGTTTCTTATCAATTAACAAAAATCAGCTAATCTCCAACTAGAAGCTATACAATAATATGAGGCGGATATGTGAATTTAACAAAAACATATCATCTTGAATTGCTATGAGATGGGTACATTGGCCAGAAATAAAAATACATTCACCCCACTCATGAATAGGGGGCTGAGTTGCTTATATCTCGTCTTTCTCTAAACATACATTATCCAAACCAGGCTCTGTAAAAATCCAGCATTTACTCATCTCACAATGGTTCAAAATCCAAAACAAGCTAGTGTTAATTCAAGCAGGCAACTTTAGTTTTGAATTGTTCTTCCAGCTGCAAAAACACAATTCTTCATATTAACTACTTGTTGTACAGCTATGGCAGAAATACCATTTAACTTAATGGGTAAATATCATTACCTGACGAAGTAATAGTAAAAGAAATCAGCATAGAGAGCTGTCTGAACCACACCTGAGACGCAAGCTGTATAAACAAGAAAGAAGTCAGAATATTACAAGAGTAGAAACACAGTTCAAAAGGTTGTTCCTATTTTCAGCATTTATTACCTATCCATCTAGTGAAACGTGGCTCGGTCAAATAGCGGTATATCCAGTTCAAAATGTAAAATCCACGATATGCACTGCATCCCAAAAATAGTTAGTATTTCCTTTTATACGTTTGGCTCAATAATAACTATAGTCTGAGACAAGTTCAAATTGACAAATCTAGAAAACTTCCAGAGCTAATTGCTCAAATTGAAATTAGATTCAAATAATTATGCAAGCATCAAGACTGTAGGCAAGATAGGAAATACTGACACAGGAAGATGCTTCTTCAGGAGAAGGACGAGGATATATATATAAGGTGGCATTGAAAAATTTTGTCCCAGAAGAGAGATTCAGTAGAGGTAAAATAATGTATAACACATCACTCTTCAGGGACTTGATTTCTTAGTTGATGTGTCAGAGGATTATTCGGTGACAAAAAACATAGGTGGATGTTCATAGTATAAGCAACCAAACCATAAAGCAAATCTTAGAGGGGAAACTGACATCAACAGAGGCATACATACCCAAGAAAGAATACATATTGTCCTGTCAAATTGTCTACATTTCCACTTCGTTGCAACAAAACCAACTGGGGCAGTATTGCAACTGCCTCCAAGTATATCGAAAATGCCCAAAAGATCTGCAACAGATTCACATTAAGTAAACAACCATATTCATATGTTTCTCATTGGGATATGCAACAAAATTTAACATATGAGACAAAACCTCAACAGTTTCCAATGAAGTATCAAAACCTTGAGTTGAATATAATCTACTGAATCTTTTGCATGCACAAAAATATAGGAAAAGAATCCTTAGGCTTTCAATAAGTACTGGAATAATGAAGATTCTAAATATGATGGCATATGTAGTATTAGGCAAAATTTTAATCTAAGGGTATACACTGGAAAATGCAAGATGCCATCTGCTGATTGTAATTCTCAGATGGGATCATAAATATATAAAGGTAATAATTCACAAACCCGTTTTCATAGTCTAGTTAATCTTCACAACAAAAGCAAGGTTAGTCTGGGCAGAGATAAATCATATTTTTCACGTGAAAAGGGGAAATGAAAAACTCAACGTGTGAATATCCATGTACAAAGAACTGCTTCAAAGAACAAATTGCCTAAGGAGCCATATAAGAATTTCAAGCAATAGACAGCTGCAGGAGAGGGATTAATCTCAAATTCTCATATCTACAATGGCAAAAGCAAAACTAAGTTGGACCTTGATTCAAGAATTTACAACCATTTGCTTCCATCTTACCCTATTGGACCAACGGAATCAAATTAACCCATCAATCAATCATTTAATTTAAATATCTAACACTCCTAAAACTTAAAAGGCACAAATTATCCTGCAACAAGTGTTATATCGTCATGAGAAATGCACATTACTAAACAAAATAAACCCTCGCGAAGTCAAATAGACATAAATTCAGAAAGAGAATGAAATAATGAATTAGGAGAAGAGGAAGGAACCTCTTGCAAGGTGAACTTCTCGTGCAAGATGAGGGCAAGGAAGAAGCTGGCGCCGACGAGGAAATAGTGGCGGAAAGTGTCGAGCTCCCTGTCGTAGGTTCTCCTAACGAGTGGGTGAAGGCGCATGCAATAGACGATCGCCAAGGAGCTCGCAATGAACACTATCTTCATCACGGTGTTGTACAACGATATGAACTCGGTGAACAGATCCAGATACCTGGCAAGGAACACTATCGCGTATAGCTCCTGCGTCTTGCGAGAAATTCCTGAAAGAAACCGTAACGGCCACAATTGAGATCAGTAGATCAGTGGAAGAAATTGCCCTAATTAAAAAATTAGGAGCGATTTGTTGATTTGAGGAAGGAATGCGAGTGGACCTGAGCATGATTTGGTGGCGTAGATCTTGAGGAGGAGGACCAGAATGCTGAGAAGATGGGTCATGTCACCGGCGAGCCTGAAGATATTCATCTTGACGCGCACTCAACACTCCAATGCCCGAGAGAGAGAGAGAGAGAGAGGGAGAGAGAAAGAGAGAAACGCAGCACAAACACAAAGCAATGGAGAAATGAACTCGCGGAAGGAAGATCCCGTGCCAAGGACGCTGCGCTGTAATTTTAAATACTCAAAATTGTAGGACCTTCTTTCAAATTCTTTTATATTACATTTAACCCCCCCAATTTCTTTTTCAATTTAGCTTAAGATATAGGTTAAAGATACAAATTGATTTTTTTTTTTTTTTGTAAAAGTTATATTAAATTCAAGTTTGTAATATATTTTTTTATATATTTATTAAATTAGTCACCAAAATATATTTCTTAAAGTAAAAAATTTAAAAATGTCTATGATAATCTCTTTATTTTTTACCTTTTATTTACTTTTTTTTCTTCTGGTCTTAAGTATATACTTGATTTTTCTAATTCTCAATAATTTCTTTTTGTTTTTGGTATTGTTGGTCAAGATGTTTTTTTTAATCCGACTGATAGAGACTAATTTGTAAATCTAAGTTTCATTTAAAATTAAGTTCCATCTAAAATTTACTAATCAAAATTTGATTCCACACTTATTTAAGAAAATTAGTAAGTTGATCACTGCTGCAATCCAATTTGGTTGTTGGTCAAGAAGTTTATTTTATTTTTTTGAACCTGTCAAGAAGTTTATTTATTTATTTATTTTTGTATTGGGTCAAGACTCAAGAAGTTTATACTTGCTTGGATTCCTCCGAGAATTTGATCAAGCCCGCTGTCGTTTTTTGGTCAGAGATCAAGCCCACTTATGTAGTAAGCTATTCCGACGACTCCGTTAAGAAGAAGCCCAGTTTCACCAAAGTCTAAGCCCAAAGCCCAAGATGCAGCTTAGTTTTAAATTGTAATAAAATAAAATTTATGTCCAAGCTTACCAAAAAAAATTATATAAAAAAAAATTGTAATAAAATTTGTAATGAATATAATGTTGAATAAATTTATTATAAATGCACAAAGAGCAACAATATATATAGGTAACCAACTCTAATACAGAGTGTAAAAGTAAAGAGAATACAGAGAATGTATAAATGCAAAGAATCAAGTGGGTTACATTTTTTTAAAAATAAAAAATAAAAAATTATCTTAAGAAGACTATATTCTGCATTCTCTTCACTTTTTCACTCAATTGTTACCTGTGTTTTTGGTATCAAACATTACTAATTAAGACACCCCAAAAAAAAGCATTACTAATTATCCATTGACAAAATTCATAGACTGAACCAGAAAAAAAAGTATTACTAATAATTATCCATCTTATTATTATATCATAAAATTCCTACATAAAAAGATGGATCAGATATCAATTATCAAGCATTCAAGCTCTTAAAAATTAAAGTCACATGCACATAATTGTGAATTTAGAAGAGAAAACAGTATGAAAGAGCAGAGCTAGGTAGAGGTTGGGATCGGATTAGAAACTAAAACCATCGTTTTGGTGAACATGAGAGTGAGCTAGCATATCCATTTGGCGTCTCTTTCGTGTTTCTTGATGGAAATACTAAACCAAAATACAGATCATTCGTCCCCTTTCCAAATCTCATTGATGCAATCTGTGAAACCAAATCAACCACGATTGATAGCAATATTATTGCCACAGCATTATTATTACAACTAATTACCCTACCTTTCTAACTAAATCCTCCCACCTAAATAATCCTAATTAATCATACATACATTCTCTTCCCATATACTCTTCCCCCTCCCCTAGACATAATCTCTGCTATATAAAACACAATCCCATTCTCCTTCTTCTTCCATCACAGCAACACACACATTATATCTTTTCCATTAATTCCAACTAACATCTCCAATATCAAACCCTAACTTAAAAATGATGATGAGAAAAATGCATTTAGAATCATTACTCTTTTCCTCATCATTCATACTATTAACACTCACCACCATCATTTCAGCACAGCTCTCACCAATTCAGTCCCCGCCAACAACACCAACCGCCACCACACCCCCAACGGCGGCGCCAATCTCACAACCCACACCTCCAACCGCCACAGCACCCGCCCCGGGCTTCAACACCATCCCCCTAGTACCAACCACACCAAGCGGGGCCCCCACACCCACCATAACCGTCCCAAAGGGCCCCATCATCGACATCGTCCAAATCCTCACAAAAGCCAAGAGATTCTCCGTCCTCATCCGCCTCCTCAAGACAACACAGCTCGTCAACCAGCTAAACTCTCAGCTCGTCGGAACCTCCTCCGGCGGCTTAACCCTCTTCGCGCCCGAAGACTCCGCCTTCTCCAAGCTTAAACCAGGATTCCTCAACTCCCTCACGGATCGACAGAAGGTTGAGCTCTTGCAGTTCCACTCACTCTCTTCCGCCATCGCCATCTCCAACTTCGATACTCTCACAAACCCTGTTCAGACCCAAGCCGGTGACGACCCTCAGAGGCTTCAGCTTAACGTTACCACCTATGGCGGTAGCCAGGTTAACATGGCCACCGGAGCCGTCAACGCCACCGTCACCGGCACAGTTTATTCAGACAACAAGCTTGCCATATACCAGGTAGACAAGGTGCTTGTGCCACTTGACCTCGTGCTTCCTGCCAAATCCCCTGCTCCGGCGCCGGGTCTTGCCAAGGGATTGCCGAAGTCGGCCAAGGGAAATTCGACGACGGCTGCGGACGATAGTGGTAGCGATGCCGGTGACAACGATGACAACAAGGCATTGCCCACAGATGCTTCTTCTGCAGTAGAATCGGTGAAGGTGAATGTTGTTGTTGCAGTGGCTTTTGTGGCTGCAATCATGCTTTAATTTGAAACAGAGTATAGTTTTTTTTTCCTTTTATATTTATTATTTTTTGATTTTGTTTTTGATATCATGTTCTTAAGGGTTTGCATGCATGCATGGTGAGTGATATTTTATTTCCATTTTCTTCATTATTATTCTCAGGTATATTATTCATCTTTTCTTTCAGCTGTGTTATTGTTTATATTGTATGTTTTGAAAAAGGTGATGTATTTATTTTATTACATATTAATATTCATTCACGTTGCTAAGTTTATTACAGCTAAAATATCGAAATTCGAAAGCTACTTTGTTTGTTTATATAATTCTTCAGATTCAAACTAAAAGTCAACAGAAGTAAAAAAAAAAAAAAAACTAAAAGTCAGCCGTCGATGATAAAAAAATGTTAGCGTTTTTCTTACTTCAGGATAGCAAAGAATTTGTATAGTATATACTATATAGTAGTTAATGTTCTCCGTGGTTGGTTCTTTAATTTTGCTTGTCACAAGAAAGGAGAGGGCTAATAGATATTAATTTTTTTTAATTTTCTCCTTTAAAAGAAAAATCTCATATTCAAGTAAATATTATTACTTTATTCACACAGTTATTTTTTAAAAGATTCATATAATTATGAAAAATTCTTAAGTACTCTAAAAATAAATAAAATTTTTTGTGCTGATGTATTAATTTAAAAATAAATAAATATTTATAATAAAATAAATTATTAAAAAAAAAACAACAATTTGCTTACTTTCTCAGTCTTCAGATGATGAGCGACAGCTCACAAGTCATAACAGGGAAAAGCCAAAAAAAAAGTAAATTTTAGTAAACTATTGACTATTGATTATAGATAAGGGCACGAGGACCTCACACTCACTAATAATATTCCAATTTTTCCAATGGAAAGTCAAAAACAGAACAAGTACTCTAAAGAAGACAGCAAGGAACATGCCATTCTCTCCTTTTCTCATAACCTCTGTCTCACCTCATCCTTCATCACCCATGGCCCCCCAAATCCCAATCACCATGCTTTTGTATCAATCAAGATTATATTCCAAAACCATACAACAAACACACTTGTAGTAATTTCCAACTTATTACTCCCTCCTCACTCCTAAATTATCATGAATAATGAATGAACCATAGAATCTATCTACGTAAATTATCCGTCAAACATGGGCAAGTCATTTTCACACATACACATAATTTTATTTGAAGAAGAAGGTCTTTGGAAATTCAGTCCCTCCCTTGTTTCTCGTTCCTACGCGGATTCGGGCGAATCATCATCATAATCAGTTTAATCCGCTTCCTCATATAACTTGTACGTCCAAGTTACTCTCTTTAAAACCTCCTCTTTCAACATTCAAAGGTTCCCACCCAACTACCACACCGTTCCACCAAACTGCTTCCTATTCATTTCGGTGAATGCTTTGCCCCTTTCGACACTCACAAAATATTTTCCCCGAATATTATGATCGCCGCGCCAAGAAGTTTCCTTTCCTTGGGCGAATTGCGCGTTTCACCGATTAACCATTTGGGTTCTTAAAGGATTTTGCAAATTCCTTCGCTAACTCCGCGAAATTCTGTAAACTATAAACCCTAGGGGGGATAAAACTGAACTTTTGGATGGCTTCTGGTGTTATATTCTCGTCGTTGCGGCGGCGTCGGTCTCCGTCGCTGGAGGCCTTCCTGGCGCCGGTGGACCTTTCCGACACGGCGCTCGTCCGGACCGTCGTCGCTGTCGCCAGCGACTTAGTCACGGGCTTCTCCGATCACCGGTTCCCCTTCCAGCGCAAGAACTCTCGCTCCTTAATCCGAAAGGTCGAGGTTTTTCAGCTCCTGTTAGAGTCACTGAGAGATTCAAGTGTGATGAGTCTTCCCTCCAAGGCGGCGCTCTGCTTGAGGGAGCTATATTTGCTGGTGTATCGTTCCAAGATTCTCTTTGATTACTGCGCGCAATCGAGTAAGTTGTGGCTGTTGCTTCAAAACCATTCAATTTCTGGTCATTTCCATGATTTGGGTCAAGAATTTTCGACCCTTTTGGATGTTTTCCCTGTTAGGGCCGTTGACCTTAGCGATGATGTTAGGGAGCAGGTTGAGTTGTTGAGGAGAC
>JASCZI010271877.1:195209-215426 GCA_036250425.1 Stylosanthes scabra
AGATAAGAGGGATGATGGCCTTAGGATAAAGTTCTTTTCTTTTCTCGATGCATTTGAGAATGGGAGGATTCCTTGTGCTGATGAATTGAGGCTTTTCTATGTTGATGAGTTGAAAATTAGTGATGCTAAGAGTTGTAGGGCTGAAATTGAAGCTTTGGAAGAGCAGATTGTTAATCGTGAGGGTGATATTGAGCCAACTGTTTCTGTGCTTAATGGACTAGTAGCAATGACACGGTATAGCAGGTTTTTGCTCTTTGGCTTTGAGGAAGAAGATGATGATTTTGGATTGGGGAATGAGACTCAGAAGAAGGCCAAGGTGAGGTTGGGTAATCAAGATATAGCGGACAAGATTTTGACCCTTCCTAAGGACTTTTGCTGTCCGATATCATTGGATTTGATGCGTGATCCGGTGATAATATCAACAGGGCAGACTTATGATCGGAGTTCCATATCTAGGTGGATGGATGAAGGGCATTGTAGCTGTCCAAAAACAGGTCAAACACTTGCACACAACCGGCTTGTTCCTAATCGTGCGCTTAGGAATTTGATCGTGCAGTGGTGCAGTGCAAATGGAATACCCTATGATCCACCAGAGGTAATTGATCCATCTGCTGAAACTTTTGCGTCGGCTTGTCCCACAAACGCTACCATTGAAGCCAACAAAGCAACTGTGGCGCTTCTCATTCAGCAGCTAGCTAATGGATCACAAGCTGGAAGGACTGTAGCTGCAAGGGAGATAAGATTGCTTGCAAAAACTGGAAAAGAGAACCGTGCCTTCATCGGAGAGGCAGGGGCAATTCCTTATCTTCGGGATTTACTTTCTTCTCCTAACAGCGTTGCACAGGAGAACTCAGTAACTGCATTGCTCAACCTATCCATTTTTGACAGAAACAAAAGTCGCATCATGGATGAGGCAGGGTGCTTGGGATCAATAGTTGATGTGTTGAGATTTGGACAAACAACTGAGGCGAGGGAAAATGCTGCTGCAACATTGTTCAGTCTCTCTGCTGTTCATGACTATAAAAAAAGAATTGCAGATAATGTGGGAGCCGTTGAAGCACTGGCAAGTCTGTTGCAAGAGGGGACCCCAAGGGGAAAGAAGGATGCCGTAACAGCATTGTTTAACCTTTCCACCCACACTGACAACTGCGTGAGGATGATAGCGGCAGGAGCAGTAACGGGTTTAGTTGAGGCATTGGTGATTGAAGGAATTGCTGAGGAAGCAGCAGGTGCATTGGCCTTGATTGTCCGGCAGCCACTTGGGGCAAAAGCTGTTGTGAGTGAGCAAACAGCAGTGGCTGGATTGATAGGAATGATGCGTTGCGGAACACCAAGAGGTAAAGAGAATGCAGTTGCCGCATTGCTGGAATTGTGCCGCAGTGGTGGCACAGCAGCAACTGAAAGGGTGGTTAGGGTGCCGGCTTTGGCAGGGTTACTTCAAACCCTGCTCTTCACAGGAACAAAACGAGCAAGACGAAAAGCAGCTTCACTTGCAAGAGTGTTTCAGAGATGTGAGAATGCCTCCCTACATTATGGAGGATTGGGCCTAGGGTATGCATTTGCTAGCAATTCAACACCAACAAGGGATACAACAAGCTTTGCTGGTGATGTTTCAGTACCAATGTCCATTTCTGTACCTGTATTGTAGTGATAATACTCCAATGTTTATTATGTTCCCAATATTTTTTGTAATTGTTTACAGATTCTTTCATTGAAATTTAGAAAAATATAGGAATAACATCTGTACCAAAAGAAAACCATGTATTGTCGAAAACCTGCTAGGTTCGACACCTGTGTAATAAGTAACAGAAAAGCAAGAATAGAAAATGTTCCAAAGATGAATTGAACCATTTCTGGTGTCCATTTCCTTGATTTGGCCTTGACCAAAGAAGTTATGCATTTCATATTCATCACTGTTTTTGTAAAACTCAAAATGTTAGCATTCGTGATATTGTGCTTATTCATTGATAAGACACTATAAGACATCCAAATCAACGAATTTCATTCAAAATTTAATATACTAAGTGGCTTCTTATCATCATATATTTTAACTGTGATATCTGTTTCCACTTCCCTCACTGCTACCATTGGTTTTGAGTTTGATTCCCAGTTGTCATCTTTGCATAAAGGATGGGAATAAGTTCTGTTTGTTGTCTAGTATCCAGTCTTCATTTCAGATTAAGAATGGCTCTGGTCTTGCTGGAGATTCCAATTTTCACCTCAAATGCGAAACATGAGGAAGGATTCCTTTGTTAGGCATAAAGAAGCATTATTCTTTGATTAAACTGTGTCACTCACTGTATGGATTGAATTTTATTGTTGATTTCTTATTTTTACTTTAACTCACAAGAGTTAAGATTTCGTTCAGTATGTTGAAGTGTCAAACCATAAAATTGAATGAATAGCAGGAATTTACTATTAATGACATAGTAGTCTTTTTTCTCCTATAAAGTTCAAACGAATGTAGATCACACAATTGATGCTTTCTGCACTTAGGGAGAGATATATGAGATTTTGTAAAGAGAGGGGCCAAATGGTTTTCTACAATGAGATTCCATCCTGTCATAAGGAAATTCAGAATTTTTTAGCCAAATGCATTCAATAGTCAATACAGTTGGACATTGGACCCCCTAGGGGGGGAGTTCTTTTGGTTTCTATGGCCGCTTTTCTTGTGTTTATCTCTTAAATTTGACTTTCTTCTACTTGACATATATTTTGATAGTAGTAACAAGAGGCCAATCTTAAATCTGTGATCTCACATTCTTTCTTGTGACATTCAAATCAATTGAAGGAACTCTAAAACATAAATTTATGTTTCCTCGGTTCTTGTTTTATCTGTCACATTGTGAAGATTTACAAAGAGAGTAACTTGCTTCTGTCTTTTTTTTTTTAAAATTTATTTATTTTAAGCTGTGACTGGAGCCACACTTGACCACTTTCCAAGTTTCAAGTTTCAAGTTTCAACGGCCTTCATCATCATTCATCACTCAGTATTAAATAATCAAGTCTGAATGGAATGGTGAAAAAAGTGGAGGCACTCAGAGCACATAAATGTAGAATAATTGGAGATTTTGCCAGAAAACTTTGAGGCATCTTTCAAGGTATAGTTGGTGTTAGATGATTGATAATCATGACAATCATACTAATGAGTGCCGACAAAAATAAAAGATTAATTCTTTTACTTTTTCAATATAAGCAAAGATATTTTTTTGGGATATTATATAAGCAAAAGATTAACAATTCTTTGATTCAGAAAAAAAAAAAATCTTCTCAAGTATAGAATGTGAGAAATATTTGTAAGATATTAAAGTACAAACTTAATTTTATTCAAATTTTAACTCTCCACAGTTAATGTAAAATATTTCAATAATCCTACACGTCTAAGCATTTATCCCAATCAAATCTAACTAATTGATTTTTCTCTACTTTCACCCACGTGTAACGCACAAACTCACTCTCCCAAAATTTAAAAATGCGTGCTTCCCGTTTCTCTGGAATTCCTCTTCCTCATCTTCCTCCTTCTTCTTTCTGCTACTACATCGTCATTGTCGTTGCCGTCGTCGTTGTCATCGCTACCGCCACCATCTTCGTAATCTTTTTCTTCTTTCTCTTTTTCTATTATGTCTTCTTCTTCTCCTCCTCCTCCTCTACTATGACGTTGTTGCTGTTGTTTTTTATGATGAGAAATTAAATTGAATTTTCATGAAAAAAGAACCGAATTTTTATATAAAACAGAATCAGATTTGCATATAAAACTGAATCGGATTTCTAAAAAAACGAAGGGGATTTTCATAAAAACAGAACCGGATTTTCAAGAAAAAAAAAAGTGGATTTTCATGAAAAACAGAAGAAGTGAATTTATAAAGATAACAGATTTTATAAAAAAAAGAAGTGAATTTCGTTGAAAAACATAACCGAATTTCTTCATGTTCCTCTTCCTTCCTTTTCTTCTTTTTTCTATGCGTTCCTCCTCTTCATCTTTCTTTTTTTTCCTTATAATTGTTCGCTTACCAAAAACCCCAAACTGGGGTGTGGGTGTCAACAAGCACAGTGTAAAATCAAAATTACATCATAGTATAACTGCACAAAAAAAATAAGAAACAAGAAAAATAAGTTTTGAGTATTTTAACGTACTCCCTCAGAACTTGAATATTCTATTTTCTTCATTCTTCTTCTCTGCGTTCCTTTTCCTCCTCCTTCTTCTTCTTCTTCTCTGTTGTCACATCGTTGATGCCATCGTCAACGTCGGAAGAAGCAGCCGAAGGAAGAAGAAGAATGATGAGACGAAGTCGAAGAAAAAGAAGAACGAGTAAGAAAGGAATGCGTGGTTGTAGCAGAGAACGAAAAACTCGTTTTTGTTAGCGCGTGAGGAAAATAACGTGGTTTGGACTTGATTGGTTAAAATGATTGATTGTATAGAATTATTGAAAATATTTTATAGAATAATTTTTTTGGTGTCTATTTTATAGAATAATTAAATAATAAAAAAAGAATTTATATCTAATTTTTTTAAAAAAATATTTAATTTTCATGTATTTTTTTCAAAGACAAAGATGTGTTTTATTGAATCACGATGAAATAAAATACAAAAGTGTCCATATTTAGGACAAAAGTTAAAAATAAATGAGGAGTTCTCCCACAAATACTCAACAAAAGAATAAAAAGAAATAAATAAACTAAGAAGGAAGGAAGGAAAAGTGAAACACAATTGTATGATGTAAAAATTAGAAATTAGAATTCTACCATGATTATCACCTCATGGATCCATTTACCTCTAAGAAATTCAAAAGATCCAATTAAAAAAACAGAAATCAACACAATACTCCAACCAAACACAAGAAATCTTAATAGAACACTAGAAGTGACTATAATAAGGCACTAGAGAAAACTTCTAAAATTTCATATATTATATACTTGTAGTATTAAATATTTTATATAATTATTTACTATTAATATTTAGATGTAGTTATTATTGTATTAAAATTATATTTTTAAAAGAATATGAAAAAAATGAATAAAATAAAATTTTAATTATTCTATTAGTCTCTATAATTTTATCGAATTTTTAATTAAAATTTTATATATTCTTTTCTTTCAATTGAGTCCCTATATCTTTTTAAAACTTAGGTCCCTATTAACAGTAAATATTAAAAAAAAACATTTATAAAGTGTAAATTTTATATTATTATCGTACCTTACACTTTACATAAGGTTTGTAACTTTCTACTCACCTAAATATATTTTTTCTACGCCTTTCTTGTCTTTATTCTTATAAAATATTCTCAACTTGTATTAATCAAAGTCATATATATTCAGGAAGCTCCAAATATGTTGAAGAAGAGAAAAAATATTATTTTATCATTCTAAAATAACGAGAAATGTCATATTTAGAGAGTTAGTTATTTGTTGTTGTGATATATTCAATTTAGAGATAATATATTTTGTTAATTTTAACGTTTTTGTCATCAAAGAGACCTAATTATAAAATTAATTAAAAACAATATAAAAACTTAATTGAAAGAAAAAAATATAAAAAATTAATTACAAATTTAGTAAGAATAATTAAACCTAAAATAAATATAAAAAAAATTATGTTAACAAAATTAAAATTACTGAAGGAGTTGTGTTTATCAATTACATTGTTTAATTATGTAACTTGGTTAGATGTAAAGTTTGAGGTGTCAATTATTTGGCTTACAACTATATATATATATTTTTTTCAAATAGAATCCAAGTATATAATGTCATATTCTCATATTATCAAAATAACTATACCATCTTTTTTATTTTTTTCAAATAGAATCCAAGTATATAATGACACATTCTCATAATATCGAAACAACTATACCATTTTTTTAATAGGGTCCATGATAACTCTTTAATAAGAGTTATTTTTACATATCTTTAATGTTAAATAATGATATTATATTAGTAAAAATAAATAAAAATGTATAAGTTTACTTAGTACTTCTAATAAAAATAGTAAAATAAATAAATAATGATGTTTGTATCATTTTCAGAAATTATTTGAAGAAAAATCAATAAATGATGCTCAAGCATGCTGAAATTCAAATGACAACTCAACAATTACCACTTGATGGACTAAAATGTGAATAATATAAGTTGAAAATCAACCAATGGACATAGTTTTATCACATTCCAGCAGCAAATGCTATTAAAGTCTTCAATCAAGTTGCCCAAGAAGAATTTCAGCTCAAACATGCAGAAAATCAAAGATTTTTAGCAGCAACAAATCCCATTTTGTCAAATGCATGCATGTTAGGTATAGAAAATGATCCATTTCTTGCTCTATAAAAGGGGAGCTCATTTAGAGCTTTAATCATCAATTTTCAGAAGTTTAGAATTAGTTTTTCAAACACTCAAAACAGAAATATATTTAGAAGAGTTAGTTAAAGAATATTAGAGCTTGAAGACAACAATTCAGCATATTCTTCAATAATATACACTTTTCTCTCATCCTTTAATTCTATTTTATGTTTTTGTATTATCATGAGCTAAATATCTTAACTAGGACAATGATGTAATCCTTTATGTGAATTGGATAATTGTTATGAATCATGTGTTTATAATCAATCTTAATGCTTTTAGATGCTTGATCACCATTTAAATGATTTGATGATTTACAATGCACTTGAGAAAGAAGTTGTAAATGATGCTTTTAATTATAAATATCATAAATTGAGCGAAAACTAGAGATAGACAAACACAATTTATGTGGTTGCTACACAAGTTCCACAAAATATAATCCTTTACTCACATAAGTTGTAGCTAAGAGATTAATATATCTATATGAGTTTAAGAGAGTCTCTTGACCTTGAGAAAGGCAAAAAACTATATTAGAAAACTTAACCAATTTGGTATCATAACAAAGAAGTTGAATGACATGATTATAAATGTCTAATTCCATAATAAGGTGAAATCAATTGTCCTAGCATTCATTCATCTCATTTTAATTCTAAAGCTTTTTCCAAATAGAAGTTAAATTTAGTTAATTTTAATACTTGACAATTCTTTATGGGAACGATACTCTACTCTATCACTTTATTACTTGAACGACTAGTGCACTTGTTAAAAAGTGTGTGCGTCTAGTCCACGTCAGTCCAAGTACATCATGTCACATTCTTAAATCATCGAAGCAATTACACCATTTTTTTCCGAGTAGGGTCCAATTATATCATGCCACATTCTCATATCATCGAAACAACTATGCCAATTTTTTTCGAATAGGAAACAAGTATATCATGTATTATTCTCATATCATCGAAGCAACTACACCATTTTTTTTTCGAATAGTGTCCAATTATATCATGCTACATTATCATAAAATCAACTATACCATCTTTTTTTTAAGAATAGAATCCAACTATATGATGCCACATTCTCATATCATTGAAACAATTATAACATTTTTTTTTTCGAATAGAATCCAAGTGTATGATGTCATATTCTCTTATCATCGAAGCAATTATATCATTTTTTTAATTGGATCAAATATATTATGCCAGATTCTCATATCGTCTAAACAATTATACTATTTTTTTTTCTTTTCCCCAAATAAGATTCAAGTATATCATGCCATATTGTCATATAATCGAAGCAACTACACCATCAATTTTTTCAATAGGGTCCAAGTATATCATACCACATTCTTATATAGTCAAAGCAATAATACCCTCTTTTTTTTCTGAACAGGGTCCCAACTATATCATGCCACATTCTATATCATCCCTTTTTTTTTTTTTTATCAATAGGATCCAATTGTATCATGCCACATTTTAATATTATCTAAGCAACTGAACCTTTTTTTTAAAAAAAAATAGAGTCCAAATATATCATAGCAAATTGTCATATTATCGAATCAACTATACCATTTTTATTCAAATAGAATCCAAGTATATAATGTCACATTCTCATATGATCGAAACAATTATATCATTTTTTTTCGAATATGGTCCAAGTATATCATGCCACATTCTTGTATCATCGAAGCAATTATATAATCTTTTTTTGAATATGGTCTAAACATATCATGCCCATATTCTCATTTAATCGAAGCAACTTTAGCATATTTTTCTTTTCGAATCGGGTCCAAAAATGGGATTCTCGATATTTTCGGGTCATAAAACATTGAAACAACGATATTATCTTTATTTGAATAGGGTCTGAACATATCACACCCCTATTATCATTTCATTCAAGCAACTTTCCTATCTTTTCTCGAGATGGGTTCCAAAAATTGGAATCTTGATATTTTCGGATCCTAAATAATCGAAACAACTATACCATCTTTTTTCGAATAAGGTCTAAACATATCACGTCTCTATTCTCATCTCATCGAAGCAACTTTACCATTTTTTTTAAAACAAGTCAAAAAATGGGAATCTCAATATTTTCAGGTTATAAATCATCGAAGCAATTATACCATCTTTTTTCGAAAAGGTTCTAAACATATCACGACCATATTCTCATTTTATCGAAACAACTTTACCATTTTTTTTTTCGAATCGGGTCATAAATCATTGAAGCAAATACCATGTTTATTCGAATAGGGTATGAACATATCATGCCTGTGTTCTCATTTCAACGAAGAAACTTTACCATTTTTTTTTCCGAATCGAGTCTAAAAATGGGAATTCGATATTTTCAAGTCATAAATAATCGCAATAATTACACCATCTTTTTGCGAATATGGTCTAAACATATCACTCCCCTATTCTCATTTCATCGAAACAACTTTAACATCTTTTTTTTTTCTATTCGAGTCCAAAAATGAGAATCTCCATATTTTCGGGTCATAAATCATCGAAGCAAATATAAAATTTTTTTTCGAATAAGGTCTAAACATATCACACCTTATTCTAATTTCATCGAAGCAAGTTTACCATTTTTCGAGTGGGTCCAAAAATAAGAATCTCAATATTTTTGGGTCATAAATAATCAAAGCAACTCTACCATGTTTTTTCGAACATGGTCCGAACATCTCACGCCCCTATATTCTCATTTTATTTACGCAAGTTTACCATCTTTTTTCGAATAAGATCTGAACATATCACGCTCTTATTCTCATTTTATCGAAGCAACTATCATTTTTTTTTCCGAATCGAGTTCAAAACTTGGAATTTCGAGATTTTCAAGTCATAGTTCATCGAAGCAACTATATATACCATCTTTTTTTCAAATAGGGTCTTAACATATCACGCCAGTATTCTCATTTTATCGAAGCAACCTTACCATCTTTTTTCGAATAGGGTCTGAACATATCACGCCATATTCTCATTTCATCGAAGCAAACTTTATCGTCTTTTTTCGAGTCGAGTCCAAAAATGAGAATCTTGATATTTTCAGGTCATAAACCATCGAAGCAATTATACCATCTTTTTTCGAACATGATATGAACATATCATGCCCCTATTCTCATTTTATAGAACCAACTTTACCTTCTTTTTTAACATCTGTTCATCGAAGCGGCTTTAAAAATTTTTTTAGAATCGGGTCACAAAATGGGAATTTCGATATTATCAGGTCATAATTCATCAAAGTAACTATATATACCATCGTTTTTCGAATAGGGTCTAAACATATCACGCACCTATTTTCATTTCATCGAAGAAGTTTTACCATCCTTTTTCGAGTAGGGTCCAAACATGGGAATCTCGATAATTTTGGGTCATAATTCATCGAAACAAATATATCATTTTTTTTCAAATATGATTTGAACATATCATGCCATACTCTAATTTCATCGAAGCAACTTTACCATCTTTTTTTTAGTCGGGTCCAAAAATGAGATTCTCGATATTTTCAAGTAATAAATCATCGAAGCAACTATACCATCTTTTTTCGAATAGGGTCTGAACATATCATGCCCCGCTTCTCATTTCATCGAAACAACTTTATCATCTTTTTTTCGAATCGATTCCAAAAATTAGAATCTCGATATTTTTGGGTTATAAATTATCGAAGCAACAATACCATCATTTTTCGAAGAGGGTCTGAATATATATCACGTCCCTATTCACATTTCATCGAAGCAACTTTATCATTTTCTTTCGAACATGGTCTGAACATATCATCTCTAATTCCATGGAAGCAACTTTACCCGATTTTTTCAAATCGAAGCAACATTACGAAATTTTTTCGAGTTGGGTCCAAAAATGGGAATCTTGATATTTTTGGGTCATAAATAATCGAAACAACTATACCATCTTTTCTTGAATAGAGTATAAACATATCACGCCTCTATTCTCATTTCATCGAAGCAACTTTACAATTTTTTTTCGAATCGAGTCCAACAATGTGAATCTCGATATTTTCGAGACATAATTCATCGAAGCAACTATACCATCTTTTTTTCAAAAAGGGTGTAAACATATCGCGCCCCATTCTCATTTCATCGAAGCAACTTTATCAATTTTTTTTCCGAATTGGGTCCAACAATGGGAATATAGATATATTTTATTCATAAACCATCTAAGCAACTATACTATCTTTTTTCGAACAGGGTCTGAACACACCATGCCCCTCTTCTCATTTTATCAAAGCAACCATATCAAATTTTTTTGAATTAGGACATAAATCATCGAAGCAACTTTACCATCCTTTTTCAAACAGGGTCTGAACCTATCACGCCCCTATTCTCATTTTATCAATGCAACTTCACTATCCCTTTTTTCTAATCATGTCATAAATCAAAGAAGCAACCATACCATATTTTTTCAAATAGAGACAGAGTAAGAAAAAATCACACTCTTATTTCATCGAAGCGACATTACCATATTTTTTTGAGTCGGGTCCAAAAATGAGAATCTTAACATTTTCGGATCATAAATATTTTGGAACAACTATACCATCTTTTCCCGAATATGATCTGAGCATATCACGCCCTATTTTCATTCATCGAAGAAACTTTACCATCTTTTTTTTATAGAATCGGGTCCAACAATGAGAATCTCGATATTTTCGGGTCATAATTCATCAAAGCAACTATACCATCTTTTTTCGAATAAGGTATGAACATATCACGCCCCTATTCTTATTTTATCGAAGCAACTTGACCATCGTTTTTCGAATAGGGTCTGAACATATCACGCCCCTATTCTCATTTCATCGAAAGCAACTTTACCATCTTTTTTCGAATAGGGTTTGAACATATCACCTCCTATTTTCATTTCATCGAAGCAACTTTACCATCTTGTTTTTTAGAATAGGGTCTAACGATGGGAATCTCGATATTTTCGGGTCATAAATCATCGAAACAAATATACAATCTTTATTCGAATATGGTCTGAACATATCACGCCTCTATTCTCATTTCATCGAAGATGTTTTACCATCTTTTTTCGAGTCGGATCCAAACATGTGAATCTTGTGAATTTCGAGTCATAATTCATCCAAACAAATATACCATCTTTTTTTGAATAGGGTTTGAATATATTACGCCCCTATTTTCATTTCATCGAAGAAGTTTTACCATCTTTTTTTGGAGTCTTGTCCAAACATGAGAATCTCGATAATTTTGGGTCATAATCCATCAAAGCAAATATATCATTTTTTTTTCAAATAGGGGCTGAACATATCACACCATACTCTAATTTCATCGAAGCAACTTTACCATCTTTGTTTTTAGTCGGGTTCAAAAATGAGATTCTCGATATTTTCGGGTCATAAATCATTGAAGCAACTATACCATCTTTTTTCGAATAGGGTCTGAATATATCATGCCCCGTTTCTCATTTCATCGAAGCAATTTTACCATTTTTTTTTTAATCGAGTCCAAAAATTAAAATCTCGATATTTTGGATCATAAATTATCGAAGCAACAATAACATCTTTTTTCGAAGAGGGTGTGAATATATATCACGTCCCTATTCTCATTTCATCGAAGCAACTTTAGCATCTTTTTTTTCGAATCGGGTCCAAAAATGGGAATCTGTATATTTTCGGGTCATAAAAGCTACGTTTACCACCATTCATCCTCCTCTTTTATCCGGGCTTGGAACCGGCTATGTAAAACCTTGGCCAGAAAGTTCTACATAGGCAGAGTTATGAATGACATGGATACCATGCTTCATAACATCTCGAATATTTTGACATGTAGCATTTCTTTTAATATGTTTTAAGAGTCATGAAAATCCAGTTCTACCATGCTCATAAGATCGTTTATCACAAAAGTTATTCTAACCACATTCAAAATCCAAAAGTATCTTAATAATTATAGGCTCACCCCAAAATTGTTTAAAAATTCAAATGTAAAAACAGCATTTTTTTATTTATTTTATAAATGAACACAATTTTTTCTTCAAAGAGCAAAACTTTTTTATTTAATATGCACAGCAAATGAGCAATGAGAAATCATAACAGAAGCATATGGACCAAACAAAATTTTTCTACAATTAACCTTTTGAAAAGAAATCATGGGTCAAATACTACAATAACCTCAGGATGGCGTGGATCATGGGTCTCCAACAAGCTTAATTGGATGGCGTGGATCAATCTTTTTGTATCTTGAATCCTGAAGAGGAAAAAACAAAGCACAACAAGGTATTATGTCAGAAGTATTGTTTCATGTAGTTGGAAGATATGCTTATCAAGTAGGCAAAGTGTTTGATGGACTTCTCTCTCAATGAGAGCTCCATTTGATGCTGCTCAAAATTTATAGAATTACCCTAACTGACTATACTTTTATTCACTCAAGAGAAGCAAAACTTCTGGTATTGCTTAACCACACTGGAGCATCTGTGTTTATTCTGTGCACTAAATGAGTTATGAAATCTGAATAAACAAGAAATGTCTTTCATTCAATGGTAAAATATGAACCAACCTCAGGATGCATTCAGTATTGGGTCTTCAACATTTTAACTGGATAGCCAGCTTGCATCAAACTTTCAAGTAAGCTTGTGCCATGTCTTAAATCATAAGGCAAAAAACAGCACAAAATTAGGGCATTAAGCAGAAGATTAGTTTATGTAGCTAGGAGATATGATTATCATCAGTAGAAATGTTTACCCATGATTCTTAGCAACATCTGAAATTACAGTTGCTGGATGCGGTGCAGGATCACCAACCTTAAAACACAATTGCCAAAAATTAAATGTAGTAGCAACGGTGACAGCACTATACCAATTACCAAATATGATCACAATAGTGCTTAGTCCAGCATATTAAAACAAGTTCAATAACTGATGTACAATAACAAATCCATGTTGTCAGGCCCTATATAAAAAAAAATTCAGTAAATTCATAATACTAGAAATCTCATTTCTAAATATCATTCAAAGTCCTTTGCTTTAAGAGTCACAAAAAATAATGAACTTGCTTTTTTAAAGATGATGTCTCAAAGTATCTCGCTTGAAACTTGTATTACATATATAACCTACAAACCGAGCATTTTAAGACATAATTGCAACTGCAGTATTGTAAAATATAAACAGTACTGGATCATTTAGTGAGAGAGTGGGGTGGTGAATAATACCAGAAATAATTTTTTGCATTGATTGGCTAATGGTACAAGGGTTGCAAGTTCCACCTGTTCATAGGTAGCATGTGTACAAAGAGATTTAATAAAATTAGCAACATTGGTTTTTGACATTGAAAAAAGAAATTCATTACATATTGACAATCATTAATCTACTTATTGCAATTAAAACAAGCGAACAACACAACTAACAACTTACTTGGGGGAAAAAATAACATGAGACACCAGAGTAAATTCATTATGCTGACTAAAATTAACAATATGGCTATTGCATATGCTCACTTGCAGAAAGAAGTATACTAGACATTAAAAAACATAAGCACACAGAGAACTGTGCGACACAAAACAGTAAGCCGGTGATTCTACTGCGGGCAAAATTTCTGAAAAAAGAATGAGCAAGATAATAAAAGGAATACGTATGTATGTATGCATTTAGTGAACTCCCAAGTACAAGGCCACCAAAATTGTTGACAAAAAAAAAATAATAGTAGTTATAAAAGAAAAGAGAAAAAGGATTGGATGATTTCTAAAAATATACTATTCTATCTTTATAAAGAAAAGTTTAGTTAACAAGAAAATGAAATCCAAAAGATTATCTGATTATCAGTTATGCCTATCATGAGTTCCATCAGTATATACTACCAAATTGGTTAGGCAGCTTAGCCAAATTGATTAAACTACAAGCAACCTAACACTGAAAAAGATTCCAAACTTTTGAGCTGCTTCATCTATAATCACAACATCAAAGCTGTGGTTTAGTTTACAGAAGATATGCGTAGTTGCGAACCACTAAAACTGAGAGTAGAGAAAACCTGTCATGCACATAGAAAATTCTGTGAAATCCACATTGATACTTCCACAGAGTCTAGAACACAAAAACATCTATATCCCCCCTACAATGGTAAAACAGGTATATACATTTGGTATAATTACTTTGCAACTATTTTTATTACCGATGACAAAACTACATCAGTTTTATATTTAATCCATTAATCTTTGCGATGCATATTTTGCTCAAATATCATTCAGAATACAAATAAGAAAAGAAAATAAATATCTAACCTGCACATAGAGCTCAGGCACACTGCGACCCTCTGGTTCAAGAATTATTTGATGAGACTCTTTATCTTGGAAGCTTACAATCTAAAGTTAAACAATTGATTAAATCAGAAAATAATATGGAATGCATAGTTAAACATTGTTAACTCTGTAAATATAAGACTTGTATAAAGGAAAACAAGTTAAAAAAAAAATTTTAGCAACTAGTATTGTTGAAACATACTCCATAAGTCCGAGTTTCGTTTAAGTTATCCCTTATTATTTGGTGAGTTCTGCCTGTAGTACAGGTTAGGTAGCAGCACATATGTTGTCTTTCAATATGGACATCATCAGGATCAAAACTAAACCAGCTAACCTGCCAATTAGAAACATAAACTGAGGAAACTTTTTCATTTTTCCTTTTTTAATTGCAGAGGGAACACTTGATTTGGACCAAAAGTTCAATCTAATGAACCCAACTATAGGATTAAATGGATAAACCTCTTTGTCTCCGTGCTGAGGCTCTAATCCTAAGAAATTTGAAACCTTGACAAAGGTTTGGTGTGCTGCAAAACATACAGTGATGACAAATCAGCTAGGAAGTAATTGAAAAAGAGCATTTGCAACATGTCAAAGAAAACGTAACTTGTTACTGGAGTAGGCCAACATCACCATGTAGAACCCTTAGTCCAACTGATAGAGCTAGAAAAACATTACTGCTAATAATTATTATTTTCAGAGTGGCTATGCGTATATTTGTTTTTAAAGAATTATAGGTAACTAAAAAATATTTATTCTTTTTTTGAAAAAGGGAAAATCCAACATTAGAACTTTGTGTAAATTTTTTACCTCTAAGAAACTTTGGTTCATGTTCTACCACTGATTGACTGTCATGAAACACAAGCAAAGCTTTGCAGAAAAAATGGAAACAAGAAATGACAAACTATACAGAAAATAAAATATATGGATATGAACTTACCTTTCTACGACACGTTTCATTTGCAAATTGCAAGGCATATTCCCTTTTATCAGTTTGAGCATGTAATGCACAAACAGCAGGCCCACCCTATTGAGACATTAAGAACACACTTCTGCAAGTAACAGCTGAACACAAACAAACATGTGTATGAGAAGAAAAAAAAAACCCAAATCTACACATCAAACTAGAATATATGACAAATGCAATTTATTATAAAAATGTCACTGAAAGTTAAAAGATCGAACATTTACTCATAAAGCAAATGTAAATATAAAAATTGTGTGTGTGTGTGAAGGAAGAATCAACTAGAAGTGAAAGAAACAAATTATATCAATTAAATTTTATATAGTGGTCACTGAAGAAAGAAGTAAAATCTTGCCTATTCACAGGAGATTATAGAATGAGACAAGGATCCACAAGCAAAGTGTATACTACAAGATTCAAACTGAGTAACTTCATGCTCTCCTTGTGGACCCAAATTACATCACCCTATCTAAAGCAATAAGGATGTCAAAACTCTTACCTCTAAGCTCATATAACTTTACAATCAGAAAGGTAAGATAATTTTGCAACTGTCCAGCAAACTCGGCAACTTATTATTGCCACTATTTCATTATCTTTATATTATGTCCTACAATCCTTTCATTACGACCTACAATGGTGGAATAAAGAACTTTAACAATCTTATTAAAATATCAGGATTGTGGATTATTAGAAATGTAGTTGGAAAAGCTTTATCTAATCTTTGTGTAGTGTAAATAATAAAACTTCACAGACAACTCCCATGGTAACCCCCAAAAAAATGGCAGCTAATGCCTAAAGGAACTCCAAGAAAGGAAATGAGGCAAGTAAAGCCAGTTACCATGTAATGATAATACAGATATACTTCCACAAAATCGAGGGAATTCAAGTGTGTTAAAAAGAACTAGAAATGAACTTTTACAAGTCTCACATTTCATGTAGGCAACCTTCTCTATTTCACCAACTAATGGATCCACTTCGTGAACCAATTGAGATTTCACAGGTCCACCAACAACTGGATTGCAAGGCTGCACAAACCTCACCTCAGTCAATAACTACTCAAATCTTAGCATAGAGCCAGAAGCATACATCATACACCATGTGCTTAACCAAATACATATAATATGCATAAGGTACAAAAGCCAAAAAAGTGAAATTAAGTTGTACAAACTGAATTAAGTACTTCGTAATATGAGTATGCTAACAATTATAACATTGATTACATATTAATTAATGGTTCGAGCTAAAACAATACTCTAATAGTTGAAAGTAAACCTGCCAGGCTATACGGTCAATGTTGAGAGAAAAAAGTGCTCAAGGAACCTGTTCAAATAAAATTCAGACATCTCATTGTGAATATAATGATAGTGAAGTGCATGATTTCTCTGGACTAATTTAAAATTTAATCAAAAAAGAAAGGGGAATTGACTACCAGCCATTTTCTGTCGAATACTTGTAATTGCACCATTTTCATCAATAGCATCAATCAGATGTAATTGCCTCAGGGTATCTTGTAAGGACGCAGCTGCAGAAAAGCCAGTTATTCATCACAAGGTTATAATTGAACACTAATTGTCACAGAAGATGGAACAGGGAGACTAAAATCAAGAGAAACTAAACATATGCATTAATATCAGTTGCGAACAGCCATCTGAAATGTGGGAAGGGGATAAAGGCACAACAGTAGAAGTAGAACACCATTGAAGAAGCCATTGAAACTTGAAAGAATTCCAAAACTTTTCAAACAAGAAGCAAAATAAGAGAAAGGCTTAAAACAACTTACCACAATCAGTGAGAATAATGTTCAGTTATTTAACATTACTATGTCGGGGAAAAAAACAATTTAGCAAACTTTCGGATAAAAAAGATGGATCTTACATGAAGGAGGAGGGTCAAGAAAATCAAATTTGAGGATGTAAATATCTGGAAGGTCCAATGACTTCAAGTAAAGAACACTACCAGCAAGAGAAGATCTCTGTATTTCAGGAACTATGCATCCAAGATATCTGTATTTCAGGAACTGTTCACATGAATGAGCCTCTTTCTCTTCAGCGGGCAGCTGCTACTTCTGCTTCATTGAACAACTCATCATGAGTACCTTCAATTTCACCTGTTACTTTGCTGATTGTAAATCCATCTCCATTTGTACCCTACAAAAATAAAAAAAATCAATAAACAATTTGAGTCTCTCTTGCATATGGGGAAGGGGGAGCAAAAGGAATACATGAAGAAAGACATAATATATAATCATAACAATTTTGGCAACCCTAAGCCACCCCCAAATATTAAACAGGAAGAAAATGCGATCACACACCTCAGAAACAATCATTGCTCGAGATATAGTTTCATCCTTAAGCAATGTCTTCAATACCTACAAAATTTGTTACCGTTAACCGCACAAGATCTGACAAAAGCATTTGCAGAAATTGCTAAGGGACGTATAACACGAGGAAATTGAAGCGAGCAACATCTCTCTATACCTCAGGAAAAGGAGATTCAACAAAGTAGCGATTCTTCTTAAGCACCAGCTTCACTTTGCCATAATTTGCAGCGGAATCATGAATAAACTTAATCATCTCTGCGGGAAGCCTGATCTTGGACAACTTGTTCAAAACAGTCATGATAGTTTCCGTTTCCAGACCTACTGAAACAGCGGCATACAGGGAGTGCGGAGTAAGGTTGTACTCATGCATTGACTCTTCTGGCCTGCGAATCGTAAAAAATATTCCAAAGCAATACCAATCATTTAACACAACATTGCAAATTAGAACCATCACCTCTTTACATAATAGAAAGTAACAATAAAAAAGAAAAAGAAGGAAACTGCAAACAGGCTCGGCGAAGGCAATGAGAAAATCGTATGGATGCTTGTACAAAGGAGGGGACGTCTCCAGAAATATGCGGCCGTTGCCACAAGCCTCAGAAAGGGCGATCTAGGTGATCTTGTTTCGGGTTTCAATTCCAATTTGCTAAAATCTTTGGTTCTTGCATCTGATACACGCCAAAAACCCCTCAATTCAATGGCGTAACGCAAAAGAAAAACCCTAGAGTAATGTTGCAGGAAATTGAAAATTGGACGATAAATGTAGAATACCCTCGTCGTCGTCGTGTGCTTTTTCGGCTCCATAAACGTCATCGTCGTCGGTTATTCTTCTTTGGTCATCTTCCTGTTAACAGTGTGAGAACTAACGACCTTTTTCACCTGAGAATACCAAAAAAAACAAAGGGAAGAGTAATGCCGTAATTGCACTGCATTTCAAAAGCCCTAACTAATGCCGAAGTGTGGCCCAATACCACAATTTAAAGGATACGGTGGGGGGTGCATGTGGCGTTGATCCAACGCAACGGGCTTGCTCGCCCCAAACACCCTAATTTAATGAAAGGCGGTGAACGTATGACGTTAATTCTAAGCAAAGTTAGCGTCCATCGTAAGCTTTTTTAGTTTTTTCAATAATAGCCCATCATAGGCTAATGGGCTCTTATTTTAGCGTCCATTATAAGCTGATTTTTTTGTTAATAATGGGCTACTAAATGCGCGTCCATCATAAGCTAATGGGCTCTTATTTTAGCGTCCATTATAAGCTGCTTTTTTTGTTAACTGCGTTCATCATAAGCTAATGGGCTATTAAATGGGCGTCCATCGTAAGCTAACCTGCCTACTTAGCGTGAATTCTAAGCCCAAGTAACGCCTTGAGAAACCTATAAATGGGCTCCTGTTTGGGCCGAAAAAGAGAAAAATT
Source organism: Stylosanthes scabra (assembly GCA_036250425.1). NCBI lineage: Eukaryota > Viridiplantae > Streptophyta > Magnoliopsida > Fabales > Fabaceae > Stylosanthes > Stylosanthes scabra. The sequence continues at coordinate 214,483 of JASCZI010271877.1, forward strand.
GCTCTGTTCATTTTCCTTTTTTTGGACGGGTTCTTCTGTTCATTGTTTATGCTGCATTGCTGCTACTTCAATTCATTTCCTTCTCCAATTTTGCATCATTGCATGCATATTGCATAGGCAATTAGGCATACATTGCATATAGTAGCATACCGTAGTGAGGGTGAAACCAACAAAGACAGTGCAATTAGGGTTCCACTTTTCCTCTACATTTGAGAGCGTAGCAGACAAGCACTGGCATGAGTAAAAGGGCGTGGCAGAAGAAAAGCTAGGAATGAAGTTGAAAGAATCAACGATTCACATGCATGGATTTACACAAGAACGTAAAGAGTATGCACAGAAACCTATTAAAAATCTCCTTTCTTTTTTTTTTTTTTAAAGTTGGATCTTTTAGTTGTGATCATGATTCATCACTCACTTCGCTTGATGCTTTTGATAACTCTAGAAATTGGATAAATATCGATCTTATGTCTAACCAAAGTATTTCACGCATGTTGTTTGTTAGGTTTGGGATTAATCATTGCCGAATTAAAGATCTAATGCATAATTCCACGCTTTGGAAAAGTTATATAATTGATGAAGTTCCTATAAAGCGGAACTTGGTGGGGTCTATATCATACTCATTGTTCAAGACACCAAAAAGGGAAAATTAGAAGCAGACCAAAAATGGTGTATGAGGAAAATGGAATTTTAATTATGCATCTGAGTCTTGCCAGCGTGTAAAAAACTTTCTTCTTTTTTTTTCAACGTTTCAATCCCTTTGACCCATCCATGCTTTTTATCACATTCCTACATTATTACGAATTACTTTCATGTTCCATCATGGTAGGTTGGTCACCACGCTGTCTTGAAACCAAACCATTGCGGAGTGGATATTAATGGAGATTCTCCAAATCATCAGCTTTCCCTATACATGGGGCTATGGTAATTCCACACACCCCCCCCCC
>JASCZI010271877.1:231751-254429 GCA_036250425.1 Stylosanthes scabra
CAGACAAAGGAACATGCTGAAGCTGAGCACACCAATGCTTCAAATTGCTGTTGCAGTTGTTATTATTGTGCAATGTGGTGCCTGTATGATGCAGTCCACAATTTAAACCTTGAATCAATCACAATCCAGTAAATGCAGGTTTTGGCGTAGAAGAGCTAAAAGAGACTATAGAGCAGTGTAATTAACTAACAATACTCGAGGATACAAACATTTATTCCGGCCAAAGCATGGAATATGTATCTACTGTACAGAAAACCATGCATACCTAGTTTTATTACATCTGATTCCAAGGCATCACAATCTAGAAGAAATAATCAATTTCAATTGTCACTAAGTTTTCTCCGCTTGACTAACATGACCCATTTGTTCTGGAAGATTACTTGTGTTTCGAATGTTCCACCAAAACTTTCCTGGGTCACTAGGTTTTCCTTCACCCTTGCTGTCATGATGCTTTCTTTCTGATTGCACTTCCTGTGCTTCTGATGAACCAGGATTCTCCGTCAAAAATTGTTCCCAAAATACATCATTAACACCAGCCGCCACAGCGGTTGTGCCGGTAGGTTGTTCTTTTGTTGTGGCAGCAGGCTCGGAAACAGGAGCAGAAGCAGGCTCAGCGTTCATGTCAATTCCAGATGACTTAGGCGGAACATCAACATCTAGTAGGGGACAAGATATAGACAGACTATCGGCACAACTTGTGGATTCATCAAGATCCAAGCTCGAATGAATGTGAATGGGCGCTTCACAAACATCATTTGAAATGGTTTCCCAAAACACCATTGATGACTCAAGCTGATCCAACCGCTCCGTGATTTTTGAGAAAACGGAGGTGTCCTGTGAATTTTCTCTGGGTAACATTTGGTCAGTCTCAGTTGTTTCTTCAATGTTAGCTTCATCACTAAGATAGCCACTTCTTGGCAACCTTCGTTTTCTATCTGCGGTTTCTAGCAATGCCAATTGATTCAAGTCAATTCCAGGTTTCTGCAGTACACTGGAAACAGAAGAGATCATCTTCTGATGCTTTTCCTCCAACTTCTCCACACGGTCTTTCGAGCAATGTATTCGCATCTCATATGCTTGCCACTCCTGTTCATGTCTCTGTAGCTCCATAAGAAGTTGTTCTTTGTCACGGTTAAGCCTCTCTATTTCATCTTGTAAACTCTTCCTTTCTGAATCTGTGAGCGGCGCTTGCGCCTGAAGATTCTGTAAAGAATGACTATGAACCGGTTTTCGCCTGTGGATATTCTTCATAAGATGTGGTTGACCTCTTACAAAATCATCATTTGCAAATTCCCATTGTTCAGGGTCAATCTTCTTAAAACCCTGTCCAAAAAAATAGTAGCAACAAGAGAATCAATTTTAGCAATCAAAATTCAAAAACAGGAATTTGGAATAAAATGCAAGCAGAGATTATCATCAACATCATCAATCAAATTCAAATTAACTTACGTAAGTGTTCAGCTGCCTGATAAAGCTTGAGAAATTATTATGCTTGAAGAATCTCGGAAGCAAATCCCTAGCGAAATCCGGAGGATTCCACACAATGAAACTTCTATTAGAGGCACTCCAAGAAACAATGGGATCAGTGGAAGGATCATCCACCATCTCATAAGTCTTTACCAGAAAAGGTGGCAGGGAATTGGAACTGCTCTGAGCTTCATCCATCACTCAAACCCCAATCTCCTCAGTCCCAAATCTCACCCTTTACTCAATTCAAAACCCAGAAACCCCCAAAAACCAATTAACTCCTTCCAAAAAGCTTCAAATCAAGCCAATCCTCAATCCTCAATCAGCTCATGAATTACAAGGCCATGGCAGAATAAAAAGATATAATAAAATTCCCTTGTAAAAATCTGAAGAAGACAAAACCCCAAGAAACCCAAACTAGACCCTAATTTATCTATTCACAGATAAGAACGATACACAAAACTTTAAATTTCAGCAACAGCGCCATGAATCATGATCCACTGACCACTATGTCATCAAAATCAGAAAGCAAAACAAGCTTTCAGCTTTTCCCTCTGTAAACTTCAGAATACCCTAAAAGAGAGCCAAGTGTTTTTCCCCTTTTTCCCCCCAAAAAAGATCAAACAAATCTTACACCACGTTGAATTTCCCCAAAAGAGTAAAAAATAAACTCCTTTTTCTTCTTACTCGAGGTGCAAATCACGGAAAGCTTGCAGGGAAAGTAACAATAATTGAAAAAAAAAAATCAAATCCAAGTGAAAATTAAAAAAAGCGAAAAAAGAAAATAAAATAAAGAAAAGAAGAACGTTGAATGGTTTGGAAGGTTTGGCAAAGAGAGAAAGCGAAAGAATTGAAGGTGATAAGATGCAGAAAGAAGAAAAGAATGGTCCTTTACTCCTTTAAGCTTCGCAGAGGCTTCCAATTTCTTCTTCTCCGTTGAACCGCGTTCCTTCAGAGTAGCCCCCTTCTTCTTCTTTTTCTTTTTCTTTTTCTTTTTTTCTTTTTTTCCTCTTTTCGGTGAATGGAGGGTCAACGATTGCAAATTACATATTCTAGAATTGTTTGACTTTTTAGCACACCTCAAATTCTTATGCTAGGTTTCGCATCTTAATCAAATCATCTAATCAATGTCATATACAAAAAGGTTTTAATTCCATAAAAGGTTTATATGCTTTTGAATTATTAGATTAAATTGGTTTATAATTCAAGAATTAATACATTCTAATTCTTACAAAAATTAAAAAATTATATAAATCTGTTGGTTTATAATTGTTGTTATTGTTACTGGCCGCCATCATTTATTTTAAACTTTTGGATAAATAACATTTAGAAGGAGACATTTTGTAAAAAAAAATTTTGTGTACAAAATGAGTAATTACTCTTACAACTATGCTATATGTACACCTTTTTTTTTAATCAAGTCAAAAATTTTACTCATTCTCACTCTACGCGCACGAACAGAATATTACTACTAGAACGAACAAAAAATTTAAAAACAAATGAACAGTTTTAAAACCTGTTCATATCAACTATAAAAACATTTTTGTTGTACATATAAATTTTTGTTCGTAGAGTGCGTGTGAACAACTTGATTGGACTTAGTTGAAAAAATAAATGTACATCTAAAATTATTATTGTTCCTCTTAAATCTACAAATTTATTTTAAAAAGTAAATTTATTCTCGATTTTTCATACATCATATATAAGTAACTTAACTTAATGAAATCTAAATTGGTTATTATCAAAACAAGCGAAAGAGAGAATTTTAAAAAAAATATAGTGTGTGTTTGTTTGTTCTATTTGTTTTTAGCCAAGAAAATTGGTTTCACTTCTCAGTTCTCAGTGTGTGATTGCTCTTGTCTCTTTGTGGTCGTTAATTAGTTGTATTTTACAATTAAATTCATGAGTTATTAATTTGATTTACGTGGTTATCAATCTTTACTATGGCACCATCAATTTTTGGATTAGATATATATATATGAAGACTTTTCTGTATTTCTTCGTTGGTTTCAAGTAAATAGATGTGGCTTGAGTTGATCTGATCCTATCAAGTTTGGTGTTTGGAATGACGTGAAGAACAAGTAAGTATCATATTTTATTTATTTTTATTGATTAAATCTTAACACAGAAGGGAGGCTGATTAAAGTAAACTAGAAGCAACTGTAGATTTGCTTAACCTCAGTTACTTTGAGTAATTAATTATGGTAGTAATAATAATAGTTGAATGAGTCCAACTCAATCTTATTATGACACGGGCGACATGCTGTTTCTGAAGCTGAAATTATTAAAAGATGCAACATTATATGTTATGTTCCAGCTAGCTCATCCTCATCAATCATCAATATAATTGTGTTTGAAATTACTATTTTCTAGATCTGTGTCTGCTACCATTACTCAGACATGGTGCGTGCATGCATAATTGCCACTCTTCATAATTGATAGTTTCATACACTAAACAATATGAAAGGTAGCTTTATATTGGCAAAAGATAAACAAATTACTATATTTATGTATCAAAATTTAAAGGGGAATTCTACTCAATCCTCTTAAAATTAGGGGATTGTATACTCTTTATGACTTGTTTACTTTTTGTTGGTTCAATTTAATTATTTTATTATAATTAATATTAATTATCTCTCTAACTTCAGTTAATTAAACTATGGTAAAATTCATTTTGTAAATTACAATAATTAGAAAAATCCATTTTACAATTTCCCAAATCATGGCAAAATTCATTAAGAGACCTATTTTATAATTTTTTCAATTTCCCAAACAATCCAAATTAAAGTGTAAATGTTTTTTAACTTTTTTTTTTAATTGTTCACTTTTGGACGGAATTTAATATTTTTTCTAAGTTTATGTCTTCTAAAACTTATTTTGGAGTTTATGGGTCTCCTTGTCTTTTTTATAAAAATAGAATCTTTATTTCTATTTTCTACTGTATGAGTTTGTATAAATTTTCTATGATAAGCACAAATGAAGCTTTAATAATTTCTAACAATTACATGTGTGTGTTTTTTTCTACTTTTTCTGCAATCTCTAATGATTAATTTGTTTTTATAGTGTTGCAATTTTCAATGATTAATTTGTTTTTATAGTGTTTGAAAGTATTTTTTTCTTTGAAAAAAAAAAATGAAACTGAAGGTTGTTGGTATATCTCAATTGAACTGGATATTTTGAGAATTGAGAACTTTTTAATAAAATGCCATGCAAAGCACTATGCAATAAGTGAGGGAAAACAAGTAACCACTCACATAAAAATAAAAAACTAACATTATCCTAATATATCTCTCTAAATGATTTAAAATCAATCAATAAAATAAATAAACACAATGCTGCTCTTAGCTCCCATAAGGCCATAATTCTCAATTTCAAATTAACCAACTTTCCATCATTGCCTTTGTTCCTATGGCCTCCATTTTTCTACATTTCTGATGCTGCTTCCAATGAGAGATTTAGTTTAATTTATTTTGTTTTAAATAAAATCCTTTTGAAGACTAACTATTGAAATATACAAAATGAGCTTTATCATGGTTTAGTGATTTGATTTAATTAATTAAGGTTTGAAAGATAATTAGTATTAACAATGGTAAAATAATTAAAATTCATCTAATAAAAAATAAACAAATCATAGAGGGTACATAACCCCCTAATTTTGAGAGGGTTGATTAGATTTTATCAAATTTAAAATGCTGATAAATTTATTTATAAACAAACCTAATAATAATATTCAGATTTTTTCTTGTGATTTTTTTATGACAACTTTTTTTTAAATAATGAAAAAGATGCTGTGTATATATATATTAAGTTTTAACACTATTTGAATTAAATGCATAAATAATCTTTTTAATATATATATATATATATATAGGAGTTCGAATTCAAAATCTCTTCTAGAACGAAGAATAAAATAATAATCATCTTTTAAATATAAAAGTTGTTTATTATTTATAAAAAATATATATTTTTTATGTTGGTTTTATCAATAATGTTATATGTATATCTATTTAGATCAACTAAGTCTAACTAAATTATTTATTTTTATATTAAATAAAAGATTATTTTGATGTTAAATAATTAAAAAGAATAACATTAAAATAAATTTCTTTTTGACATCGAAATAATATTTTATTTGTCATAGAATAAATAATTTAATTGAACTTAGTTGGACAAAATATGTATAGACTTAGAATTATTTTATTTTTATTATGTTTTAAAATTCTTCAAAAACTTATTTTTTTTCTATTTTTCAAAATTACTTTTTTTTTACCAAATAAATTTTCTGTACCATTTTATCAAGAGTGAATACTCGTCCCAGCCCTGACAAATTGCTAGACAGACAACGAGGCCCCTGATAAAAAAAAATACCCCAACCCGACCCACGGTATTTATCACCGTGGACAAATTCACCCTTCTATCTATGTCATCTATCTAGGGTTAATAGAATTGAATATGTAGCACGTTAAGTTGTGATCTAGTCGTTAAATATCAATTTGGACGATACACTATGTTACAAACCAACCTAGCCCCATTGGTTTTTATAAAACTCGATCTTAACTTGCTCAATCTCAAGACAATAAACATTATTTTATAATACTCATTTTTTTACAGAGGATTTTCTTCAATTCTTCGATTGTTACCTACCATCATAAGTTATGAATGTTATTTAATGAACAAATCATCACTTTAACTTGTCACGTAGACATATTCGAAAAAAAATAATTAAAGGAACAACGATAATTATCAAGAATCGAGTTATACATTTTTTTTATTAGGGCATTGTTGTCTTTCGACTTAATAATTCTCAGGGTTTTTAGATTTTACCCTTTTATCAATTTCCCCTTTTCTTAGGCAAATACTTAATTTACTGAAAAGAAAATGATAATCATGCAAAAAGATCGAATCTTTTGAAGGCCTCTGCTTGGAAATTCCAACAACATGTGTCTTCCTTTCTGTGCCATGGATTCCACTCTGCATCTTTAACTTTCCCTTCTTCTAAATAATTTATAATTTATTTACTATTCATCTCACAGCAAAACCAGAAAAACGGTATCGTTTAGACAAGTACAACAGCCATTCCTTCATTTCGTTCCAACATCCTTTTCTTCTACCCAAACTCAAAGTCCACTTTTCCAATGTGCCACAATCAAAATTAAAACTTTCATTTTTAATTCAAAGGTTGCAACTTTTTTCCAAAGTCCAAACCTTTGAGCTCCCCATTCATCCATGGGGTTCTCTCTCATCAAGTCCAAGGTACCCTTCATTGTTATGGTGGTCCTCCTTGCTTCTCTGTGGCAAATCTCTGATGGGCTTAATAAGGGTAAGAGGTTCACGGTGGTTCCAAGCTGTGGAGAGCTGGCTATGGAGTCTCAATGCTCTCAGAACTCAAAGTGCAGCTGGTGCACTAGCAAGGACCTTGATGACATGTGCTTCACCAAATCTGAGGCATTGAGGTTGCCTCACCAGGTTTTCTCTTGTGGATTCATACGCTGAGATGAGATCTCTTCTCTTTTGGAACTTAATTGGATCTATTTTTGTTCTTTACTCTCTCTCAGATTAGTTCATTTTTTTTGCTTATGTGTTTTTGTGTATTTGATTGGCCATTGTTGTTGTTGCTGCTGCTGTCTATGATTTGCATCAATTTTGAGAGTTGAGACATTCCGAAGGATAGTTAAAGTTAGAGTGGAAATGTAACAAACTAATAATTTGATGTTTTTTTTTAATATATAATTTAGTTGCCACTTTGGTATATGAGAAAGTGATGTAGGTTTACATAATTAATAATAATTTGTACAATATGTTTGGGAAATGGGACATGCTAATAAATAGCATTTCACGGTTGTTAATGTTAGTTTTGGTTTCTGAGAAGTTTACTTTGTTGAGAATTAAAGATACATTATTTAGAGTAGCAAGGGAAATTGAGTGAGAAACTGGAACTAAATTCTGAAAACCCTAATTTTAGTAATTTATGACTCATGCAAACTAGCAAGAGTCACTAATGGCATGAACATGCGTAAGACACGAACTAACTAACCAAAACGAAGATATTATGGTTTGGCTTTTTTTTAATCGAAATGGCTTTTTGTCATTGGAAAACTTGTTACAAAATTGCTGATCTCAGTTGTGGCCTAGTAAGGAAAATTCTAATTTAATTTGCTGGTTTGCATTATCCATTTGGAAGGAAGTGTCCTTTGTTATAGTGTTTTCACTTTTCGCTGGAATTGGAGCCAGGTTTATGAATTTCCTTCTAGCAGGCTAATTCAGTTATTTGGTGCCATAATGTTGTATTGTTGTGCTAAGATCTCTTGAATGGACTTCAGCTAAGGTAAAAAGATGCATACAAATTTTGAATTGGGGTAAATCATATATCTTGTACCATTATATCCTAAATAGTAATACTATTTGTTCCCTTTTTTTCTCGTCACGACGTTTATGAAAAAGCTGGAGAACCAATAGAGGTCAAACACATACTATGAATGATAAATGATATAAATTTTGGATGATAATTTAATGTTGAATATATGAGTTACGAATAATAACTTATATAAATTTTGAATGATAAATTAATTATTAGTTCTCTAACATTGGTTCAGTAGCACCGTTTAATGTATTTGTAATCCAGTATATCAAGGATTAAGCCTTTTTTTTTTTGTTATTGTGATTAAGCTTAATTTAAGTATCTTCTTTTTTTCAAGTGCCCCTTTGCCTCTTTTTGGGGAGTTTGACTTGAATACATCTTTTTCTTGGTATGCTTCCAAAGTTCGAACTCGATAATAAACACTTAAGCAAGTCACTTACCGCTTGTATTGCGGAATTTGGTTAGCTTAATTTAAGTTTTTTTTCTTTCTTTTTTGGCGAACAGCTTAGTTTTAAGTATTTACTATTTAGCCAATGGAATGTTGAAATGTTAAATGGGCTTGCAGATACTTTGCATCTAGGCCGAAGAGAAGAAAAAGCCCATTGTATTGCATCACTAAATAATACTACTAAGCCTACGATTTATGAAAAACAAAAAAGCTTTATACAAAAAAAAAAAACCTTATGGTGTTGGAACCCTTTTTTTTTAGTTGAGATCCATCCATGGATGTTATTTCTCGATGTCATTTCTATTTCTAAATATATATCGCAAGCAAGAAACGTATCCTAGATTTTATACACCAAGTTTGCCTGAAGGCGTTAAAGTTTTTCCATGGATCGATATTTCTCATCAGCCGTATCAGAATCTCAATAATAAGAGCGTAATCCAAGTAAATGTGACAAAAGTGGCGCTAAGTTGTGCATATCTTGTCTTCTTAAATCTTAACCTCATAAAACTCGAGGATTCCATTAGTTGCATAATCCACGCCGAATTTAATACAATATGGTAACTTGATGAATAATACTAAGATTTATTGGATTACATATTCTCTTATATACATTAGGGATTCCTTTCGTCTTCTCTACCAATTACATCACTTTTTTTTCTACTTTAATTTTACATGTAACATTTTGATACATCATCTATTGTCTTCTAAAATTCTAAATTTTTATGGTCGTTATATTAATATTAAACTCTGAAAATATATATTATTTTTTGTATATATATATTTTTTATATTAAAAGTGATTATAAAAAATGTGAAAAAGAATTGTACTATAGGAAAAAACAGAGAGAGTATATGTACATATATATATGTGATGTAATGTTTATTGTTTGAACTCTCATTTAAAATAACGAATGTAGTTTGTTTGTTCATGAACTCTGATCTCTCTTGATATGAAATTTTCTGTAAACAAGTCATTTCCCACAATAACGTGTAATAGCTTTCCGGTTTTCTTTTCTTCATTGGGTTCATTTTTGTTTCTTTCAAAATAATAAGAATTTCGCACGTCTTGAATTTATGTAACATCATCATATCATATAAAATTGGAAGTATCCTAAAGTAATAAGTTGTATAGGTGGTAATATTTTTGGAGCGGATATATTCTGATTTCTGAAGCGTATCTGCGGTGGCTTGTTTGTTTTTGCCTTCAAATTTATTTGTCTTCTCTGCTCCTAAGCGCCCTAAATTGTCATCCTTTTGATTCAACACTTTCCACAGAGAAAAAAACACAAACTCTCATTTAAGTTATCAACTTAGGTCTATTGCTTGTATTACTATTTTTTTTTAAAAAAATGTTAAAACCAAAAGGGCTGTTCCAAGGGATATGTACCTTGAATTTGCTTAAGGATGTTTCCGGTTCAAAACCTAGTGTACACAGCTATTTTCATTACCTTTGAGATACTCACCCACCAAAGCTAAGTGCGACTTAGGCCGGATTTGATTAGTCGGGACGAAACTCTGAATATTAGGTAGGCAGTAAAAAAATATCAATTTGTTAATAATAATTATTAGTGTTATTAAATACATTGATGACGTTGCTAACTATTTTTTTAAGTATGTCACATTATTTATATAAAAAATAAATTTAGACAAAAGAAGATTACATGGAACAATTTTAAATAAAAGATTTTGTAAAAGCTTAATATTAATAGTTAACAATGTATACTATTAAGTTGGATTAGTCTAGTGATTAGTTTATTAATTCGTTTGACCAAGTGTTTGAGGTTTGAATCTTATTATGTGCATGCAGCTCATTAATTTGCAATGAATTAGTCTTTGACTTGTCGAGATAGATCGGGATAGTCGTGGAAAAAAAATTTGTTAATAACTTATTGAAATTGAAGTTGGAATATGACTTATCTAGTAAAAATGATGATTATTAGTGAGTTACTGTTACAGGTTATTTTCAGCATGATATTCCATAAAGATAATTACTGGATCCTAGGTTTTATCTTCAAGATCAAAAGCAGTACGTAATTTAAGATTCGATTGCGATAGGGTTTAAGAAAATTCCAAAGATCACTTTGTGGCACATCTGAATATTCTTGGTGCAAGTGACCAAGTGTCCTGCTCTATATAAAATGGAGGAGCCTGGTGATAATTTCTTCAGACACATATAAATTAAAGAAGTAGTAGATAGTTAATTATGGGTGAATATTCATCAAAAAGCGGTGATGTTACTATATCTGTAACTAGCAAGGAGGATGCAGCAGCAGGAGGAGGTGGATCCTGCAAAACAACTCAAGGAGGATCATGCAAATATTTTCTTCTCTTCCAAAAGGTATACTCAATCACATGCACCCCCTAAATTTAAAATTATCTCACAAATCAATCACAAAAAATAGAAAAAATAATAAAGAAATAAAAATTACTCTAAAAAATAACTATATCTATATAAAAGAATGTGTCATTTAATTTTTATTAAATTTTAAAAATAAATTTTATATATGGAATAATAATGAATGGCGCAGATGGTGGCAGAATTGGTGGGGACGTATTTCTTGATATTTACAGGGTGCGCAGCCATTGCTGCCAACAACGACTACGGGAAGCAGGTAACGCTTCTTGGGATTGCAACTGTATGGGGGTTGGTAGTTATGATCATCGTCTACACAATTGGTCATGTCTCTGGGGCCCACCTCAACCCCGCCGTCACCATTGCTTTCGCTTCCATCAGAAAGTTTCCACTCGCTCAGGTGCCCGCTTATATAGCAGCTGAAGTTCTTGGAGGAATCCTAGGAAGCGGAACAGTCAGACTCATTTTCAGTGGTAACAATCTGCATGTTCAGTTCACAGGAACCTTGCCAACTGGATCAAACCTCCAATCCTTCATCATTGAATTCATAATCACCTTTTTCCTTATGTTTGTCATTTGCGGGGTTGCTACCGATAACAGAGCGGTAAATTTTGTTTTTTCTTTATGTTTTTGATACATTTTATGCTTCTAGTTATTAACGTAGACCATTGATTTTAGAATAATTTTATTTGCACACCAAAATCAGTCACCATATATAATACGCATTGAAATATAAAATATATATGTAGTTTAACTATATGTATTTTATATTTCAATGCGTATTATACACTAGTGACTGATTTTAGTTTGCGACTAGCATAACCCTTGATTTTAACTATACTAACCATCCATGCATCACGCTTTGTTTTTTGCCAAAGTTTAAGCAAAGGTGCACAATAATATTTATATTATGCGGACCACCTTTTAATTTATTGATAAAATAGATTCCAACACATACACCTACCTACCGTATTGCGGAAAGAGATTTCTATTCTATGTTCGCTTAATATTTTCAGATTCGTATAATAATTTATGTTATTTTATGATTGAATTGATCGTAATCTTTTTTGTTTATTTATTATCTTTATGTTTACGTTGTTAGATATAAAAGAGGCAATAATGGGACCTAAATTGACTAATTGTGAATGCATGTCTTTGCTTATTTTACCCCTTTGCATCACGTGCAAATGCGTAAGAGTAGTTGGTTGACGTTTTCATCACCCAATTCAAATTCATAATAAAGCTAGTAATTATTGTGCAGGTTGGTACCTTGGCTGGAGTTGCAATAGGGTCTACCGTACTGCTTAATGTGCTTATTGCAGCGTATGTATTAATCTATTCCAAATATATTATTAACATTATGACTATTATTATTATTGAAGTTTAATTAATTATGTAGTGTGATTGAATGAACATATATATATACAGGCAAGTGTCAGGAGCATCAATGAACCCAGCAAGAAGTCTAGGACCAGCATTTGTGCACCATGAATATAGAGGAATCTGGATATACATGGTGGCACCCACCATTGGAGCTGTGACCGGTGCATGGGTTTACAACATACTCAGAGACAACAACCACAAGCCAACAATCACCAAGAATGCCTCTTTCAACTGATCAAATAACAACATATAACATATACTATTATTATTATTATTATTATTATTATTATTATTATTTATATATATAATAATTGGCCATCAAATTTTCATTCTCTACTCCATACGTATGCTCAAATTAATAATCTCTAGTCTCAATTGGAGAGGTTCATTCACCACGCACGTGTATCATCAAAGGATGGGTATAAAGAAAGGGAATGGAAAAGTGCCTACCTACTATATATATATATACCTACCTACCTTACTATACCCTTAGTTAATGATATAAATGAAAAGTTTATTTCGATTTGTTTGGCCTTTTGTCTTATTCAAAAATTTAATACTTTAGACTACAAGAGTAGAATAGCACAAAAAAGTTGTTATGCTGTGTTTTCTTCTCTATCCTATACTTTGAAGCAACCATAACACATACATGCACCGTATATATATACATGTACAAGAGACTGTATATTATATGATGAAGGGTATTAAGATGATGTTTGGACCTACTATAAAGTTTATTATATCCTCGGCTATGTCACTATCAACAGTGGCAAAGCTAGCCTTAATTATACCGAGAGACTAAAATTTAATTTTATAATAAAGAGAGACTAAAAAAAATATTAAAGAGACTAAAGTGAAATTTTACTATAATTTATATATGAAATGTTTAGTTTGGGAGGACCATTGCCTCCTTTTCACAGTGAGAGGCTTCGCCCCTAACTATCAATAATTGTGACAATTATAGGTTAACAAAGTTAGTTAATAATAATAATATCATTAATTTCAAACAAGTATTATGACTATATATGTGAGTGTGCCGCGCTGAGTGAAGAATATTTGGCTCTATTCAGTTTATTAGGAAACTAATAACTGAAATTAAAATAAATGGAGGGATTTGTCACTCTTCAATAATAATTTATGCCCTATAGCAATCTAAAGCCACCTCAGTGAATTTTATATTTTTTTAAAAATAAAATATTTAAAATTATTTTTATTAATTACCTAACATCGTTGAACTGAGCTCCATTTAAGGGTTTGTCGCTAGCCACTATAGGTTGCTGTATGCACAAAGCGAAATTTAAACCCCCGACAATTACTTAAGCGGACTAGTGAGCTAACCACTAGATCAACCATGGTTGAACTTTTATTATTGTTGTTGGCTTGTTGCGTCCTACTCATTAGACTTAATTAAACGGAATTGACGGTGAAAAGACGGTGGATGACACTCTTTCAACCTTCTCATTGTGGTTCAATACACTTTCATATGTCATAAACGTTGTTTCAATTTTATGTCATAATAAATTCTCTTATATTTTACTTTTTCATTTATGATATTTAAAAAAAGAAGAACAAAAATCCAAATCAAACCAAAGCCAAAATTTAATAAACTAAGCTTCGTTCATGGCTTATTTTCTGCAAAAAAAAATAAATAAATAAACATGGAGTTAAATATAAGATTGGCCCCTTAAATTTGAGGTTTTGATCAGATTGGCCCCCCAAATTTAATTGTTATCAATTTGGCATCCCATTTTTGCAGTTGTGGATCCCGTTAGCCTTCCGTCCACTTCCGTTAGTTTTTTGCTGAAATGGCCGTTAACTTGTACACGTGTGATTGGAAGGAAATGACGTCGTTTCTTGTGCGCGCTAGGAGAGGTAGAAAACGACGTCGTGTTGGCTCATGAAGGGTAAAACGAAGGGGAAAAAAAAAGTAACTTATTGGTGAAGTGTTTGAAAACTAACTGACTCTTTCTCTTCTCTTCTCCGTCTTCTTCACTTCTTTCTCTTCTCCTTCTTATCCTGTCTCTCGTCAATGTACTCCGGCGGTGTAGGATTACTAATAACGAGTGCCGTCTGGTGTGGGTGGAGAAGCGGTATCGCTCATTGAAGCACAGCCATCCTCTTCCGTCGAGGTATGTATCCGAAACCAAAACTTTCACCATTAATGCTCTGTTCTTGAGTGCTCAGAAGTCGTTCCCTTTTTTGAATGCATAATGTGGGTAGGGTTATTGTTCTAAGACATTTTTTATTCACACACAGAAGATCGTTTTTCATCTGTTAGGGTTTTTTTTTATTTCTGGTCACTAGGAAGTTGGGTGTATATGATGTGGTATGTGGTAAATTGATTGCATTATGCTATTGGTTAGGTTTGGTTGTTGAGGTTTTGGGATTTTTTGTTGGAGTATGGTTTTTTAATGTGTGTGTGCAGATTTTGAAAAATAAAAAATGGGTCTGTAACTCTGCTTTGATCATGCATTGCAGATGGCTTTGATCGATGTAGTTTATCACCATGGAGGGGAGTTTGTGACTAACGAAGATGGAGTGTTGACATATGAGATGGGGGCAATTGATGTTGAGGAAAAGATTGATGTCG
The DNA here is from genome assembly GCA_036250425.1 of Stylosanthes scabra. Taxonomy (NCBI): domain Eukaryota; kingdom Viridiplantae; phylum Streptophyta; class Magnoliopsida; order Fabales; family Fabaceae; genus Stylosanthes; species Stylosanthes scabra. The sequence continues at coordinate 246,350 of JASCZI010271877.1, forward strand.
AGACTCTCGATGTCTTTGCAATGAGGAATCACTACTTGGCACTGGGATATGAGAAGATTGAGGAGTGTTGGTGGTTAGTTCCTGCTCTGCCTCTTCAAACTGGAAGGAGGAAGCTTAAAACTGATGCTGATGTGCTTGAAATTGTTCCATGCACAAAGAAATGGCAACAAGATACATCTGTATTATGAGCATGTGGTGTCTGTGTCTGAGTTAGCTGAGGAGGAGTGCCCCAACCTGATTGAAATGACTCTAACTGTGATTGATTTAGAGAGTTCCCCACAAAAAGACACTCCCAATGTGGCTACCCCAACTACAGAAACCCGTACAGCACCCACAAAAAAATCCAACAATCCAACCAACTTCCCATTCCAACATCAAAGCTGCCAATCCCACAAACTACAATTCCAACAAAAAGCCCAAATCATCAAAACCCGTCATTAGTAAACAAGCTAAGCCCAATGCAAAGCTTACAGTGAAGTCCACCTTGAAGCCCAATGTGAAACCCACTGTTAGGCCCCAAACAAGATCAGCAACTAGAGTGAGCCCAAGAAAATTCAAAAAAGTTGTGGAGGAGGAGCCTACTAGTGGAGACAATGGAAGCAGTAGCACTGACTCATATGATAGTGTGGAGGACAACCTGTACGTTCCAAGGGATGATGAATGGTCCTCTGATGATGATGAAGATGAAGATGAAGGTGAGGCTAGAGTAACACAAGCCAGAAGGAAGGAGTATAGGAAGAGGAGTGGGGATGCAACTAACTTGAAGAAGGCTAGGGAGGAAATCATGTTAGAAGATGATGGCTTGGTTGTGGATTCAGATACCGATTCTGACTTGGAGTTGCATTTTGGGAAGCAATCAAATGTTGCTGGAGCAGATGAAGATTATGATGCATATGATGGAGATTCTGATGGGAAAGACTCGTGGGAGTCGCTGGAAATGAAGACTCCTCCGAATTCTGAGGATGAGGTCAACGAGGTTGTGGATGACACACCTTTGTTCAAAGAAGGATTCAAATTTGGAGAGGTGAAGCTTGAGGTGGGAATGAGGTTCAAGTCCAAGAAAGATTTTATGGATGCGGTTAGGGAGTTCACACTGCAGGAAGGTAGGAGAATGGTGTTCAGGAGGAATGAAAGCTACGGGTGTAGGGCAGTTTGTAAGTGGTGGAAGGATAAAGATCTGAAGTGTCCTTGGGTGGCATTTGCATCGAAGGATGTGAAGGACACTTGCTAGCAGGTGAAGACTTTCAAAAATGTCCATACATGTGAGAAGACCAACAAGAATAGGTGCGCTAACAGGAAGTGGCTTGCATCGAAGCTGGTTAGGAAGCTTAGGCATTACCCTAACTTGAAGCATTCTGAGGCATTGGGTTACTTCCGAAGAAAGTGTAATTTGGAGGTTCCAAAGCCATCGTTGAGTAGGGCCCTTTCTGATGCAAGGTGTGTGATCTTTGGGGATGTGGCTGCTCAATATGGCAAGGTAACCCATACTTGTGTAATTTAATACTCTGAGTTGCCATTTCTTTAGTGTAATAGCCTCTTTATTATGTGATAGCCTAATTTATGTTGTTGGTTTAATATCCTCTTTATTTGCATTTTGTTTACTGTGATAGCCTATTTTATATTGTTGGTTTGTTACTGTCAACATGATCAGGTTAGAGATTATGGAGAAACTTTACTCAAGACTAATCCAGGTTCAACAGTGAGGATTGATGTCATACCCCTACCCGATGGTGATATGCTGTTTGAGAAGATGTACATCTGCATTGATGCATGTAAGAAAGGGTTCAAGGCTGGATGTCGCCCTCTTATAGGATTGGATGGAGCTTTTTTGAAGACTCAGTTTGGGGGGCAAATGCTGTCAGCAGTGAGGCAGGATGCCAACAACCACATCTATCTCATCGCTTGAGCAATTGTGGATGTAGAAAACAAACAAAACTGGAAGTGGTTCTTGGAGCTGCTTTTGCAAGACTTGGGAGATTATGAACAACATGGATGGTGCTTCTTATTAGACATGCAAAAGGTAACCACTCATCTAATCCCGTATTTTTTGTGTCTAATTGGAAGTCACTTATTATATTTGGGGGTCATTCTGATGTCACTTATCATATTTGGGGGCTAAATAGAGGCACGATAGTTGCATGTAATTTGCATGAAATTGTTAAACGTTACAAAAAAAATGTGACTGCAACGCATGTTCTAATTGTTGACAGGGTCTAATACCTGTTGTGCAAGAACTGATGCCAGGGGTGCACCATAGATTCTGTATGTGGCATCTTTGGAGAAATTTTAACAAACAGTGGAAGGACTTGGAGCTGAGAGGCTTATTGTGGGAGTGTGCAAGAGAGACCACCAGAAACTTGTTTGAAAAGAAGATGTTGGAGCTGAGGAGAAAGAATGAGCAGGCTTGGGCTTATCTTGACAAGTGGCCGAGGGAAGCGTGGACCAGAGCATTCTTCAAGCATGGGCCGAAAAATGATAACATCTGCAACAACGCTTGTGAGGTTTTCAACGCCAGGACCAAGGAGCACCGAGACAAGGAGATCATAGCACTTTTGGAGGAGGTTCGTATGTTTGCAATGAGGTCGTTTGCAAAAAACAAGCTGAAGCTAGCTAATCATCTAGGGAGGTTGCCCCCAATCCAGCACAGCCGGTTGCAAAAAATCAAGAACAGGGCCCATCTTTACCAAGTCCACTGGGCTGGAGATGATCCATTTGAGAGGTGGCAAGTTCGAGGGGATCCTATGGACATGGCTGTTGATCTGGGGAAAAAGGTTTGCGTTTGTAGGTTCTGGCAAATATCAGGTAACATTCACAGCTTATCTACATTTTTTACACATCTAATAATTTATTCTGCTTAAGCTGATTTGAGGTGGTTTTTCCTTTTAGGCATGCCTTGTGTGCATGCTTGTGCAGCTTTGATGTATATTGGCAAGAGGCCTGAAGACTACTGTCATGAATGGCTGACTATGAACGCATATAGAAAAACATATCGCCATGCTATGTATCCAATACCCGGTGAGCCATTATGGGAGAAGTCTGAGGGCAACAGGCCACTTGCACCCCCAGTTAAGAGAAAGCATGGCTGCCTACAGAAGAAGAGGAGAAAGGACAAATATGAGGGACCTTCAGGGACTAAGAAACAGAAAGACCAGACCAAGATGAATCAAAAGTATAGGGAGTTCACTTGTACATATTGTGGCAAGAAAGGTCACACCAAAAGGAGCTGCATACATAGGAAGAATGATGATGCTGAATCTGCGGCTATAGCTACTGCTGCTGCTGATGCAGCTAAAAATGCAAAAGGAGCCAGTCAAAATCAGCAAAATGAGGTTGGAGGATCTCAAACAACGACTGCTGCTGCCACCGAAGTTGACCTAACCCCACCCAATTTTTCTCAGCCACTGAATACTGAGGAAGAGGTAATGCCGTGTCCATGCTTGTGGATTTCTAAAATTGCTAAACTGTATAAATTGTGCATCTAACTTGTATTATATGCTACGATTCGATTCAGCCATCTGAAAAACTTACTGGGAGGGCTACAAGACCAGACAAGCTTCCATTGAAGAGGAGAGCCACCCAACCACAAGCAGCCCCCACCATGGACCCTTTGCAAGGAGCAAGTGCAGGGACAGCAAGAAGGATGTCTGACATCATCAAGCTAATCCCCACTCCAGGATTCAAACTACTAAGGAAGAAATGAAGATTTTCTGATGTTTATGTGTTTTTTCTTTTTTGTTGCTGTGTGTGTTTGGTATGAAAATGTTGATGTGCATTTTTTAGGCTTGACTTTGGCAATGCTGCCCTTTTGTTAGTAATGTCCCTATTTTGTTGAATTTTCTTTGTTGATACATTGTGTAGTCTGTTGATACATTGTGGCCTCTAGTGCCCTTTTGTTTCTGGTTTATCCAATGTAATGATGCAACTATAGACATCAATGATAATGGTTATGGTTATTTATATAAATTTGTGCCTCATTAGTTTCTTGTTATCACCTATATTACAGAATTCATGTTCAAATATCTAAATTCAACTAGTTGAAAATTTTTAATTCTCATTAGATCAACACAAATGTAAGTTCCAGATTATAAACTTAATCAGAGATCAGTTGTAAGTTTAGAATTGTCATTACATCAACATAGAACAGGTACATCAACACATCACATCACTTTCCTAACCCTAAACAATTCCCAAACAGCACCACCACCACCACAAAGCTCAACCCTAAAAGCCAACGTTTTAGAACCCTAAGTTCATCCTCTAGTTTGCTCACCCTACACCATAAATTACTCTTCAATGAGTTTACTTTGATCTCACAATGAGCTCTCCCTTCAGTGCCTTCATCTTCTTCACCATCTGCCCAGACAAAGAAACCACACCATCTTTTCTCAGAGGTCTGCAATGGAGAGAACAGTAGGTACTTAACAATCATCACATGCAATGAGTGGAGTAAAAATGATTGCCACTTACATTATATTTTGGGCAGCCATAGAAGGGTCTGTCGGGGTTGAGTTCAGTGCCCGACCACTTCAACACTGGCCGCAACCCACAGTCACATCATTCAGGAACCTTCAATGCTCTTCCACGAGATGATACCCTTGCCGATGAAGGTTGGCTCCTTGGCCGAGAGCTGCACCCAGAACCTTGACTATTGTTCGCATGCATACTCTGCATCAACAACATTGGACAGCAGCCTTTGGAAGAAGGGAACAATGGGATTTGGGAATTAGGGTTCCACACTTTTGTAACCACTCATAGGGGTCAAAATGAGACATAAAATTCGAGTTTGCCACATCAATTAACGGTCAGACATTCTATAAGGCAAGCGTCAGACGACATGGCAACACACCTGTATAAGTTAACGGCCATGTCAGCAAAAAATTAACGGAAGTGGACGAAGGGACTAACGGGATCCACGACTGTAAAAGTGGGGTGCCAAATTGATAACAATTAAATTTGGGGAGCCAATCTGTTCAAAACCTCAAATTTAAGGGGTCAATCTGATATTTATCTCAATACACATGCGTCATCCCTGAGTTCACATTAGGTTTTTCTTATTTTCACAATCACTTTTTTCGTTTTTGACGTAATGTTTAAAATTGAATATTCAATTATACTGTTCATGAATTTTAAGCATAATTGTAGAGTCAAGCAAATTAAATTGTCAACAAAACTGATCTGATTATCACTTTTATGGATTAGACCTTCCAAATTTGAATAATTAAACACAGAAAAGGTATCCACATTAGATTTGAGAATGCGAAGAAGTTGTATTTGACTGGGTGCGTGATACTATATATAAAAGTATTGGCTATCCTTCATTCTTCACAGAAAGATCAAAATGGAAAGATTAAGATGGATCCGTCCTTCATGCATTTTAAGTTATTTATTTATAGAATAATAACTGTTTCACTTTCACACCCTATTCATCATCTATCATCAACAACTGATACAGTATTTATTACATTAGATTAGATATATAGCAACAAGGAATAGGAAAAGAAAAGAAAAGTCGTATCCACTTTTAAATTTCTACCACTTTCACAGGCACCAAAAGTCCATATAACCTTTATTATCATCTTCTACATTTATTATTATTGTTATTTTATTATTCAATTCACCATTATCTTTGGGTTTCGTAGTAAAATCACCTACCTACCGTACGTGTCTATATATATATAGGCTTCATATGAACCATATGACTGTGTTACCAGATCACATCGATCCAAAATAATTGGATTACTATCTCTGAAAGATAATATAGTAAGAATCAAATCAAATCAAAGGTGATCATCATCATGGCTGGGACTCCACCATCAGATGAAACAAAAGGAGGTAATAACAATAACAATGAAGTGCTTATGAACATAGACAACGACACAATAATAAGCAATAAGCAAGACTCGTCATCATCACAACCAACCTCAATCCCTGTCTCTTTCTTGCAGAAGGTAATATCATATCCTAATCTTTAATTTTCTTCACCATCTATATATATCTGATCCCACATATATAATATTATTATTATGATACATACAGTTAGTGGCTGAAGTGGTGGGGACATATTTCTTGATATTTGCTGGGTGTGCTGCTGTGGTTGTGAACAAGAATCACGACAATGTGGTAACACTTCCTGGGATTTCAATTGTTTGGGGATTGGCTGTTACGGTACTCGTCTATTCCACTGGTCACATCTCCGGTGCCCATTTCAACCCTGCTGTTACCATTGCCTTTGCTACTACTAGAAGGTTCCCCTTGAAGCAGGTACTCTTGATTTCTTCTTCTTCAATTTTCATCATTATCTACCACCAACAAATTAATTAAATTCAAATATATATGGTGATGTAATAAATTTTGAATGTTGTTATAGGTACCGGCTTATGTAGCAGCACAGGTCATTGGATCTACACTTGCAAGTGGAACCCTCAGATTATTGTTCACTGGCAAGGAAAACCAATTCGCAGGGACACTCGCAGCTGGCTCTGAATTACAAGCTTTTGTGCTCGAATTCATAATCACTTTTTATCTTATGTTCATCATATCTGGGGTTGCAACTGATAGCAGAGCGGTAATAATAATACTATTTTCTTTCATTTCTTGCTTGTTCATGTTTGCTTATACTTTTCTTGCAATATTTTATCATTATTTATTATGTAATCAATTCGGGGGTAGACTCTTATTCTGATTATTGCATTAAAAAATGATATACGATTTGACTAAGAGTGTAAATATAATAAATTTGAATGTTTGAAGCATTTGGAAGAATGCTAGGAGCTTTAAATCACACGGCAAGTGTGAGAGTGAGACCTTATTTTACGGCTTATAATTAATTCTAATTAAATTCCGAATGATGCAGGTAGGTGAGTTGGCAGGGCTTGCAGTTGGCTCAACGGTACTGCTGAATGTGATGTTTGCAGGGGCAATAACAGGGGCATCAATGAACCCAGCAAGGAGCATAGGACCTGCAATAATTCACAGTGAATACAGAGGAATATGGATATACTTAACATCTCCAATTCTGGGTGCTATTGCTGGTGCTTGGGTTTACAACGCTCTAAGGCACACAGCCCCTTCTCCTTCTCTTAGAACCACGGCTTCTTTCGTCAAACAACCACCTACTGATTAGTCTCATCTTTATGTTTCTTTCTTCTTGTCTTCATATTGTAACAAAAGGAGGCTATAGTAATAGTACTATACTATCTCAATTACCAACAGTCAATGAATAATGTTCAATACTAAATCATGGCAAGTTTAGGTCCTTGTTTGTGGTTAGCAAAGTGTAGCTTGATCTTCATGTCATTTTAGTGGGGTTAGTTGTGTTAATATTTTCCAAGCGAAAAGGAAAAGTTTAGAATGAACAAGTCAATTCTCCCTTGGGATTGCGTTTACAAGTCTTGAATTGGGTGTGTAAAATATAGCGGTGGTGGGGATGTATGTCTCCAAACACAGAAAAAGATAAAAACCTTGGTGGGTAAAGAAGCAACAACTGAAATGGAAGATCAACTCATCATTAAAAAAAACCCTAATTTCAGTGGTTAATTTTAGTATATAAATAATTTATTTTTGTTTTATAAAAATTTAATAATTAAAATTGTTTAAATTATAAATTTAAAATTTGGATAAATTATAAATATTCAAATTAACAAATTATATGAATTTATCTTTTAAAATGATCCAAATTATACTGCGAACATCATTTTTATATAAGTAATGCTAAGGAACCAACGTTAGGGGACCAATAGGAAGCCAACGAGTATAATGAGAAAAATATTGGATAGTAAAAGGAAAAGAGAAAAAAAAATTATATTGGTTCAATATTGTCTTTCTAATAATGGCTACTAAGACCTTTTTTTTTATATTATAAATTAAAAATGATTTTTTATCAATTGACAAGATGGAGGCATGTTTACAGTTAGCGCTTCTTAATAAAAAGGCATGGCATCTTTTGATTTGGCGCTTTCTTCTTAGAATGCGTATCCCAATTATGGCTTTTTTTTTTTTTTTTTTTTTTATGAAACGCGCTTATGGCAGGAGCTCAACGTGCTAAAAAAAAAATTAACACGGTGGCAAAACAGTAATATTT
>JASCZI010271877.1:254479-267984 GCA_036250425.1 Stylosanthes scabra
GTAATATTTAAAAATAGAGAAAGTATAAGCAACCAATATTTTTCTAATCAATAAATTAGTAATAAAATTTAGAACATCTATAATTATTATTTATAGAACATTCATAGTATAAGTCAGTAAAACATCTGAAACATAAAACAAGCATTAATCAACCAAAAGAAATAGAATATTTGAAACATATTAAAGAACATTCGAAACCTAAAAAATATAACATTTAATTTAAGTTGTTGGCTAATACTGACTGAATTTTTATTGGTTACCTAGCATTGTTGGTAAAATAAATTATTTGAAAACATTGATATTTTGATATTAAAATCAATTACTAAAATAAATCATTAGCATAAAATATGTATTATAAATGAATTAAATTATATATTTATTTATAAATATATAGAGTCTAATTTTAGTAGTTATTTTGTAGTATTTGTATTTTGATTTAGCTAATTTATTAATATATACGCTAATCTCTTTGTAATATATGAAATTAGTTTCTTTATACTCGTTTTCTGTATTTCTAAAAAATTGAATGTTTTGTGAATAATATTAAGGGTAAGTTATTTTTTTTTAAAATTTGTTAAAGGTTTTAAAAATATCTTTCAATTTTATTTTGTTTCAATTTAATCTCTAAAAATTTTAATTTGTATCAAATGTATATCTGACAGTTAATTTTTCAACAAATACAAAATCAATTTAGCGATAATTTTATAATTACAAATTTTATTATTCTGTTATTTTTTATAGTTTTATCAAATTTTTAATTAGGTCTCTATATTTTTTTAATTAGGCACTATATTGCTTTTAAATTTTGTAATTAGGTCCTTGTTATAACAAAAAGTTAGAATTAATGAAATTACTATCTCTATATTGAAAATATTACAATAATTAATATCTAAAATATCCAAATATAGCATCCTCTATTTTAGAATTACAAAATAGCAATCTTTCTCTTCCTTAACATATTTGGAGCTTTCTAAGAGATGTGACTTTGATTCATGCAAATTTATATTTTAGAAAAATATAAATGAAAAAGATGAAAGAAAAATATATTTAAGTAAGTATAAATCTCATGCAAAACATATGGTACGAGAATAATAGAAAATTAACATTTTATAAATGTTCATTTAACATTTAGATTTAATAGGAACCTAATTATAAATTTAAAAATAAGATAGAAACTTAAGTGAAATATAGTGACTTAATTAAAATTTTGATAAAATTATAGAGACCAACAAAATAGTTAAACCTAAGGACAACCTTTAACATAAGCAAATCAGGTAGAAAATTATGTTACCTATGTCTAATTGTTAAATATTATTGTGGGATTGTTCCCGATAATTTTAAAAGTTTGACTATCAAAATCTAATTTTTTAAAAAAAATTAAAACAAAATAAAATATAGAAATATTTTAAAATTTTTAATAAATTTCAAAAAAAATTTACACTATTATTAAAATACATAATATTTAAAGAGTAATGCTAGGGAACCAATGTTAGGAATAAATAGGGCGTTAATAAGTGTAATTAGGAAAATAGTGAGTGGTAAAAGACGAGAGAAAAAAGAAAAAAGATATTGGCTCCCTATTGTCTCCCTAATGTTGGCTCTCAAGACTTTCTCATATTTAAATTATTATACATATTTTCTATTTAAACTTAATGTATGGACCTGTATGATACCCGTACGATGTACGAGAATAAAATATACGGAATTATTATATATTAGATCCTATCTAAATTCGAAATTCAATAAAATCTCATTACCTTCAAGTCTGGTGTTCTTACCATGGTCTTTTTATCGGATTAAGATTTAAAATTTCAAACTCAATTAATTATACTAATTAATAATAATTGAAAAAATAAAAATCCTAATGACTATTAAAATAAAATTAAGATAAAATCAAAATTAAGATATATGTAAGGTAACTGTTTCACACCATATTCATCAACAACTGATATTTTATTAGATTCACGAAAATTCCATATAAGCTTTATCTCCATTTATAAATTATTATTATTATTGGTAGTAAAACCACCTACCTGCCATACGTGTCTATACATATATAGCCTTCAATATCATATTCATATTCATATAAACCATATGATTGTGTTACCAGACCATCACATCATTCCAAAATATATGGATTATGTACTCTGATCAAATCAAAGGTGATCCATCATGGCTGGGACTGGGACTCTATCATCAGAAGAAACAAAAGGAGGTAACAATAACAATGAAGTGCTTATGAACATAGACAACGACACAATAATAAGCAATAAGCAAGACTCATCATCATCACAAACAACCTCTATCCCTGTCTCTTTTTTGCAGAAGGTACCTATATCTTTCTTCACGATATATAGATATCTGATCTCACATATATAAAATGAGATGATTTTATTTATTATGATACATACAGTTAGTAGCTGAAGTGGTGGGGACATATTTCTTGATATTTGCTGGGTGTGCTGCTGTGGTTGTGAACAAGAATCACGACAATGTGGTAACACTTCCTGGGATTTCAATTGTTTGGGGATTGGCTGTTACGGTACTCGTCTATTCCACTGGTCACATCTCTGGTGCCCATTTCAACCCTGCTGTTACCATCGCTTTTGCTACTACTAGAAGGTTTCCCTTCAAGCAGGTAGTCTTGATTGCTTCTTCTTCTTCAATTTTCATTCAAATATATATGGTGATGTAATCAATTTTCAATTGGATCTACACTTGCAAGTGGATATACTTAACATCTCCAATTCTGGGGGCTATTACTGGTGCTTGGGTTTACAACGCTCTAAGGCACACTGCACCTTCTCCTTCTCTTAGAACCACCGCTTCTTTCATCAAATAACCACCTACTGATTAGTCTCATCTTTATGTTTCTTTCTTCTTGTCTTCATATTGTAACGATAGGAGACTATAAAAATAGTACTATACTATCTCAATTGCCAACAGTCAATGAAAAATGTTCAATACTAAATCATGGCAAGTTTAGGTCCTTGTTTGTGGTTAGCAAAGTGTAGCTTGATCTTGATCTCATTTCAGTGGGGTTAGTTGTGTTAATATTTTCCAAGGGAAAAGGAAAAGTTTAGAATGAACGAGTCAATTAGCCCATGGGATTGCGTCTACAAGTCTTAAATTGGGTGTGTAAAATATAGCGGTGGGGATGTATGTCTCCAAACGCAGAAAAAGATATAAAATAATAAAAAAAAAACTTGGTGGGTAAAGAAACAACAACTGAAATTGAAAGACCAACTCATCATTAAAAACAATGATTTTAGTGGCTGATGGATATTTCTTTCCAAAAATAAATAAATAAATAAAGATTGATATATATATATATATAGTTACAATAATAAAATCGCTAGCAATTTTCAACATGGAATTAGCAAGAATTGTACTCATTTAAAAAAAGAATAACAACCAATAGTATTATGAATGAAATTTAGATTCGAATAGTTTTTTTTTTATAATTTAAATGATAAAAAAATATACCTATTTAAGTTAAAATGTTTTGCCCACTAACAATTTTGATTTGGGCTATTTTAAATATGTACCAAAATCAATTACTAAAATAAGTTATTAACATAAAATATCTATTATAAATTAATTAAATTATATATTTATTCATAAATATATAGAGTCAAATTTTAGTAGCTATTTTAGAGTACACGTATTTTTATTTTGAGCTAATGTCTTTGTAATATATGAAATTAGTTTCTTTATACTTGTTTCCTGTATTTTTTAAAAATTGGATGTTTGTAAATAATATTAAGGGAAAGTTTTTTTTTTGAAATTTTTATACAACTATTAAAATTTAAAATACAGAATATTTAAATTATTATACACATTTTCTATTTAAAAAATTAGTGTATATATCCGTGTGATGCACGTACGATGCATGGAAAATATTTATCATTTTAAAAAAATCGTAGCAAGTTCTCTACTTTGAAATTATAAACCTTATATAAAGCGTATGATACGAAAATAATAGAAAATTAACATTTTATAAAAGTTCTTTTAACATTTAGTTTTAATAGGGACCTAATTATAAATTTAAAAAAAAAATTGGAACATAACTTAAAAAAAAAAATATAGTGACTTAATTAAAATTTTGATAAAATTATAGAGACCAACAAAATAGTTAAACCTAATGACAACCTTTAACATAAGCAAATCAGGTAGAAAATTTTGTTACCTATTTTTAATTATTAAATATTATTGTGGGATTGTTCTCAATATTTTTAAAAGTTTGACTATCAAAATCAATTTTTTTTATAAAATTAAAACAAAATAAAATATAGAAATATTTGAAAATTTTTAATAAATTTCAAAAAAGAAAATTTTACACTAATATTAAAATACAGAATATTTAAATTATTATACAATTTTTTATTTAAATTCAGTGTATATACCTGTGCAATACACGTACGATGCACGAAAAATATTTATCATTTAAAAAATCATAGAAAGTCACCTACTCTGAAATAGACACTTATAAGTTACAAATTAATACTTCATATATATTGTTCAAGATATAAGAAAGAATTCGTGTAATTATTAAAAAATACATGATAAATAATTTTATAACTATTTAAAAAAAATATATGTTAAATAATTTTATAATTGTTAACAAATTAAATCTCACTACAATTATTAATTTTAAGAAATTTTATCATTTAACTATGATGCACAGACACTGACACGAACACGGGATACGACACGACACGCGACACGCCGACACATCAATTTCAATTTTTCGTATGACACGGGAGCACGACATATATATAAAATATAATGTAATTTTAATAAAATTATAATAATATCTTAATATTTTATTTATATTAAAATTTAAATTATTATTTATGAATATTTTTAATGTCTTTCTTAATTAAATAAAATATTTAAAATAACTTTTAATTTTAATAAATAGTAATAATATATATTACTTTTAAACTCATTTTAAGGACATAAGTTAAGAATAAAATTGGACACGCGGACACGTGACACGTGATGATATTTTAAAGTGTCAAGTGTGTCGAAGAGATATTTTTTTGTTTTTTCAAGGACACGGATGAGACATGAAAGACACACGTGTCGGACGAGTATCGATGAGTGTCGTGTCCAAAACGTATTCGACACGTTGACACACTAATTTAACGAAGTGTGCGTGCTTCATAGTCATTTAATAAATGATATACTTTACAAAATAGCGGTTTCAATATATATGTAGGTAGGGTGTTCATGAAATAGGGTGAATTTAAATCTCTTCTATCTTCAATTCAATCTAAAATATACATCGAATCTATTATATATTTGGATTCCCGAAATTCAATAAAATCTCGTTACCTTCGCATGGGCGTTCTTACCATAGTCTTCTTATCATATTAAGATTTAAAAATTTTAAACTCAGCTAATTATGCTAATTAATAAGAAAAAGTTTAGGGAGTCGATAATTTATTAGCAAATAAATGGTCAATAGACTCTTTTTTTTCTTCTTTTATTACCTATTATTTCTCTAATTACACTTATTAGCTCCCTATTAGTTCCCTAATATTGATTTCGTAACATTACTCTATAATTAAAAAAATAAAAATCTTAACGATGATTAAAATAAAATTAAGATAAGATCAAAATTAAGATATATATAAGGTAACTGTTTCACACCCTATTCATCAAGAACTGATATTTATTAGATTCACGAAAATTCCATATAAGCTTTATCTACATTAATAAATTATTATTATTATAGAATTCACCCTATTTTGGCTTTGGTAGTAAAACCACCTACCTACCATACGTGTCTATATATAGCCTTCAATATCATATTCATATTCATATGAACCATATGATTGTGTTACCAGATCATCACATCATTCCAACATATATGGATTATGTACTCTGATCAAATCAAAGGTGATCCATCATGGCTGGCACTCCACCATCAGAAGAAACAAATGGAGGTAACAATAACAATGAAGTGCTTATGAACATAGACAACGACACAATAATAAGCAATAAGCAAGACTCATCGTCATCATCACAACCAACCTCAATCCCTGTCTCTTTCTTGCAGAAGGTACCTATATCTTTCTTCACGATCTATACATATCTGATCTCACATATATAAAATGAGATGATTTTATTTATTATGATACATACAGTTAGTAGCTGAAGTGGTGGGGACATATTTCTTGATATTTGCTGGGTGTGCTGCTGTGGTTGTGAACAAGAACAAGGACAATGTGGTAACACTTCCTGGGATTTCAATTGTTTGGGGATTGGCGGTTACAGTACTCGTCTATTCCACTGGTCACATCTCTGGTGCCCATTTCAACCCTGCTGTTACCATTGCTTTTGCTACTACTAGAAGGTTCCCCTTGAAGCAGGTGCTCTTGATTTCTTCTTCTTCAATTTTCATCATTATCTACCACCAACAAATTAATTAAATTCAAATATATATGGTGATGTAATAAATTTTCAATGTTGTTATAGGTACCGGCTTATGTAGCAGCACAGGTCATTGGATCTACACTTGCAAGTGGAACCCTCAGATTATTGTTCACCGGCAAGGAAAACCAATTTGCAGGAACACTCGCAGCTGGCTCTGAGTTACAAGCTTTTGTGCTCGAATTCATAATCACTTTTTATCTTATGTTCATCATATCTGGGGTTGCAACCGATAGCAGAGCGGTAAGCATCACAATAGTAATACTATTTTCTTTAATTTCTTCCTTGTTCATGTTTGCCTATGCTTTGCTTGCAATGTTTTCTCTTAATTTTTTATCATTATCTATCATCTAATCAAATTCGGGGTAGACTATTATTCTTATTATTGCATTAAAAAATTATACACGATTTGACTGAGATTCTAAATATAATAATTTTGAATGTTTGAAGCATTTGGAAGAATGCTAGGAGGTTCATATCACACGGCAAGTGTGAGAGTGAGACCTTATTTTACGGTTTATATTTAATTCTAATTAAATTCTGAATGATGCAGGTAGGTGAGTTGGCAGGGCTTGCAGTTGGCTCAACGGTACTGCTGAATGTGATGTTTGCAGGGGCAATAACAGGGGCATCAATGAACCCAGCAAGGAGCATAGGACCTGCAATAATTCACAGTGAATACAGAGGAATATGGATATACTTAACATCTCCAATTCTGGGTGCTATTGCTGGTGCTTGGGTTTACAACGCTCTAAGGCACACAGCCCCTTCTCCTTCTCTTAGAACCACGGCTTCTTTCGTCAAACAACCACCTACTGATTAGTCTCATCTTTATGTTTCTTTCTTCTTGTCTTCATATTGTAACAAAAGGAGGCTATAGTAATAGTACTATACTATCTCAATTACCAACGGTCAATGAAAAATGTTCAATACTAGATCATGGCAAGTTTAGGTCCTTGTTTGTGGTTAGCAAAGTGTAGCTTGATCTTCATGTCATTTCATTTCAGTGGGGTTAGTTGTGTTAATATTTTCCAAGCAAAAAGGAAAAGTTTAGAATGAACAAGTCAATTCGCCCATGGGATTGCGTTTACAAGTCTTGAATTGGGTGTGTAAAATATAGCGGTGGTGGGGATGTACGTCTCCAACACAGAAAAAGATAAAAACCTTGGTGGGTAAAGAAACAACAACTGAAATGGAAGACTAACTCATCATTAAAAAAACCAAAATTCAACAAGTTTTACTATGAGAGAACTTTTAAATGTTGAAATGAAGAGACAATCATTTATTCCGGAGATTAGTTAGTTGAACTTGACAGATACCAATAATAATAACCTAATAGGTGCTCCACGTTCCACAACAGTAGTAGTTTATTTTATTTTATGCCTCTGAGAGACTCAGACACTAGTTGATCCTTGAAAAATGCAAAATAAAAGTGTAGGGAGTAGGGAGTAGGGACCCAAATCTAATGCTACTAGTACGCAGGGATTTAAGGGAGAGATGGGATAAACTTGATTGAAATTGAAAAGTAAAACAAGTGACAAGTGAGTCAACTCTGAAGCAGATAAGATGAGAGTTATGGAATATGGGCTGCGTCAAAAGACTGTCTGATTCACATGCATGAAGCATCAACCAGGCAACCATCAATGTTTCCTATGCTTTCATTTTCATTACAAACCCGTGAATGTGATCATCAAAATTTAAACACGACTTATTCCAGTCATCAATGCAACGCTCAATTCATGTCAGTTAGTAGTATTTGGTATTGATTCATCAAATATCAAAGAAGAATTGAATTAGGGTGCCCAAGGTCCATTGGTTTCACTTCAGGGTTCCTTTGATTGAAGAGTATTTGATATGTATCTTTTATTATAAATATACATAATATAATGTGAAATAGAACATGTATACACTGCTGATAAGAAAGGAAAATTGGGAGTAACAAATGAATTCAACATGTCAGAACATGCTAGCTTTACACTCTGTTAGAAAGAAAAGAAGAAGAAAAAATTAGGAGGGTGAAGAATGTTTTAATTTTAATTTATTTACCATTACGGGAACGGGGGGGAGCAGGACGTCTCCTTTTTTGCCAGGTTCTTCGAATAATGAAAGGCCAACAACACACTACGAGAAACAGAACCTGCACAACAAATGATGTCATAGCAATCCATATGAACAAGCTTATCTTCCAATTCCATATGATCCTCTTGTAAAACGGAAGTTGTGCCTCAATAACCACAGATGAATCATATATTTGAGGAAGGCCAGCACCATGTATATGCTCTGATCGCGGCTCAAGGGTTACTCTTACGCATGAAGTAGGTTCCTCCCTTTCAACAAAACCCCTTATATTCACATCCAGAGTCTGTGTTTCTGATGCATAACCAGTGAGAAGAGGAACAATATTGAATAGAGTTTTGATTAGCCGGATAGGTTCACTTCTGAATTTCAACATGCAAGGTTGGCTCAAACTTGCAATTGTTTTACCACTATTTGTTAAGAAGTCTGTTCTGATCTGCAAAATAATACCAAAATGAATAAGCAACATAATAATATTAATACTCTGAGTAGTATCTGTCATGTCCTAGTTCTGATTCATCTAGCACCTCCATATGCTTGAAGAAACTATGAACAAACACTCCACAAACACAATTATAATATATTCTTGAACTTTGACTAGTAAATCTTAAGTTCTTTTCAAGTCTCTTGATCAACATCATGATAAATAAATATGACAGATACAAACACTTGAGCTAAACGTTTTGGCTATCATGCAAATGCCAACCTCCTATGACTTAAGGTGGGTAATGGACTCTCACATGAAAAGATCCCTTCTAGTCTCTTAATAACACAACCTTGACATAAAAGTAGACTTGCCAATTACGGAAAAAGGGTGACAAGGGCACCAAATTAAGACAGCATGAAGTTGAACCTAAGCACATATAACTACATTCAAAAGTGGTAGCTAGGGGCCCCAAAATAGCTTATTCACCATCAAAGGTCCCAAATACTAACGTAAGAACCATATGCATTTAAATCAAGTGAAGCAGATAAAGAGGTACCTGAAATACCCCAAGATTTCTATTGTAACCTGACTCCGGCACTTCCAATGAAACAGTAACCTGCACCTTCTGTTTAGGAGGTAACACCCTTTGACCCACCCACCTACTAGCTGGAATTTCCTTCTTTGAATCATGGCCACCATCAACACCAGCACACGAAGTTATAGGCACATATGCCACAGGACTCTGCTTGGTGTAGTCAAAGTTGAAACCTTGTCTCAATTGGGTTGGCTTCTGCGCTAACCCTTTCACCAGAAATCCACTAAAAATAAGTGAGGAAACCGCAACAGCAAACAGAACGCAACAAACCACCATTGACCACAGGAACCCCCATCCACAAGTAAAGGCAACGTTCCAGAATGCTTTCTGATCCTTGAAAATTACCCTAGCTGGATTACCAACGCACCCTAAAGCAGAACCCACAACCTGTGTCGAGAAACGAATACCCTTTCTCCATGTTCCGAAAGGGTCCACCACGAACATGCAAGTGTGGAAAGTGAGCCACAACGGAAACTTTATCAACCAAATCAAGATTCTGATTTGAAACAAAATTGCCCCAATTACAAATCCCGATGCGTATTCTAGCGGATTCGACGGAGGAGAATCGTCGAGTCTCGCCGGCACCTCCGAGGAGTCAGCGCAATCAGCAAGAGCATCGTGTTTTGCAGATGCAGCTGTGGTTAGCGTCGAATCCTCGCCTTTCTCTTCGGTCACAACACTCGGAGATGGAAAAGGAGGGACCTTTTTCCCTTGAATCAAATTAGGTTTTGCGGGAATTTCCTCAATTTCGGAGTCCTTGATTTCCTTCGATTTTACGAGGTTGTGATGACGCTTTTGTGATAAGTTAGGTTTTTTTCTGGTGGCGTCATCGTCGTCGTCGTCGATAATTTGGCTCCGGGAAGCGGTGTGGGTAGATTCGGCAGAGAGAGATGGAGGGCAAAGGGAGCGGCGGCGGAGCTTGGCGGAGGGAGGGGAAAATTGAGGAAGCGGGGGCGGTTGAACGTCGGAAAGAACGGAATCATCGTCGGCGGAAGGTTGGTGGTGGTCATGGTCGGAATTGAGGGTTTGTGAGTAAACGTGGTCGTTTGGGTCCATCGAAAGGAGATTGCGAATGTAGAGGCAAAGTTAGTTGGTTAGGTAGTTATTCGGTCATTTCCGGTTGGTTATTCTCACTTTGCCTCTGCCTCCCATTGTCAAGCCACACGACACAACCGATAATTTTTAATTATAATACGGAGATAATATCATTTTTTTATTTTATTATTTATTATTTTTTAATTATACTCATTGACTTTCTATTGATTTCTATGTTGGTTGCTAGTATTATTCCTAATATTGGCTTCCTAGTATTATTCTAATAATAGTTATAATAGGTGTATATCAAAATCAGTTACTAATGTATGATATATTATATAAAATATATGTTCAGTTTAATTATTTTTAGTTTATATTTTATATTTCAATATATATTATGTATTTATGAATGATGGTTAATTTTAGTATGTAAATAGAATTATTATAATAATAATGATAATGATAATAAAATCATGTTAACAACTAAATTCTAGAATATATTTATTTATTTATTTATTTATTTATTGAGTCTATATAATGGTGGGTGTGTAAGTTTGTGATTGTAGGTGAGAAGAAAAAGAGAGATGAGTAGGATTAGCGTGAGAAATGCAATAATGATACTAATGATATTAATGATTGGAATAATGGGTGTTAGTTACAATTACGTGTTGGCTGAATTCCATGACACTAGTTCTCCAAAATTGCCGAAACGACCCATGCATTCACCTTATTTACCTAGTGAACTGCAAGAGTGTATGGAGCAATGCAAGGTAAATCACCGTACGCAGCCTTCCGTGTTGGCCTCCTGCATTTATGCCTGCAAACATCTTTATCCAATAATACATCATTAGTATTATTTGCCATATCTTTCTTGTTTTTTTTTTGAACCGGCCCTTTTTTCCTTTCCTCAACAGATCATTTGCTTGCTTTCCTTTCCTTTCCTTGTTCTTTTTTTTCTTTTTCCTTTCCTTAGATTTAGATTTAGGTGTCCGAGAAGAAACTGTAATATAATAAGCCGAAGTTTGTTCCAAGAATCATTGCATGGATGTATATATGTTCTATGGTCACAAGGACACAAATTCTTTCCAACGAGACACGTTACAGCTTACAAACTTTTACATTTAAGGAAGGTTTTTCGGTCTACCTCAAAAAGCGAGGTATATCGTATTTTATTACTTTTTAACCGTTAATTTTTATCATATATTAATTTTATAATTAAAATCAATTAAGATTAACGGCTATAAAGCGGTGGAATACATATACCTCATTTTTTGAGGTATACCAGAAAACTTTCCTATAAGTTATTTGTAAAATTAAAATAAATTGGATATATTCGAAATTTTAGAAATTCTTTCAACTCGTACAAAAATATTTTCATATGATAATATAATAAAAAAAAAGAAAGTTTTGATCGCCAATATTAGAGAGGTAATAAAAAATTAATATCATTTTTTCTTTTTTTTTTCCTATCTTATCGCCAGTTATTTTTTTATTTGCCCTCATTAACTCCCTATTAATCCCCTTATTCCATAGCATTACTCTAAAAAAATGTAGACACAAAGTATAGTATGTATACTTTTTATTTAAATAATTTAAATACAAATTTTACCCATTTACACACGGATAGGGGTATTTACAAATTTAGGTCATTATATCATAACACGGGTATGCTAATGGCGTGATGAAGTTTGTGAATAACATGCACCTGACAAGCCCGTGTTAGGATGCATGATGGCTTCAACGTCACTTAACATGGGCTTGTCAGGTGCATGTTACCCATAAACTTCATCACGCCATTAGCAAACCTATGTTATGATATAATGACCTAAATTTATAAATATTTATGTCCATGTGTAAATGGGTAAAATTTATATTTAAATTATTTAAATAAAAAAAAAATCCTACAATTCAGTCACCATGTGATGAAAACAATATAAAGTAGGGCGCCATTATTTACTTATGGATGTCAAATAATTTTAAGGAAAATAAAATGTTTTTGCCAATAAATACTTAAAAATAATGTTATTCATATATCCTTTTATTAAACACAATTTTTACCTTCGTATAAAAATATAATTATTAATAATTAATTATATATTTTAATGTAAAAACAAAATGCGCAGTTAACAAATAAATAATTATCGCATTTTTATATGGACTTCCATTTTAGTGTTTATTAATAAAAGGGTGTGGAAATAGCGAGATTGAATACTTAACGCATGTTAAATTTTTTTTAAGTAATCAGACCAGAAAAACCCACTAATATTTCAATTGCGATTTTGTTAGGTGTATACATAAAATACATGAAACACATAAATTTTTTCCATTTGAGAGAGTGATTAATTAGGATGTGTTTGTGTGTTTTATGTGTACACCAATATTAATTGTTTAAATTAAACTGATTTTTTAGTTTTTTTCTGAATCAATTAATATACCTAGTTTAATTTGTAACTTTTGGAATAAATAACTAGAACAATTTTTTCTTTGTATATATAGGTACTCAATACCATTACACTCATTACGCTTTCAATGGCCTTGTAGTTATATATAAGTTGTCATCTCTTCAACACCGTTTGATCATATCTAACAATGCAATATAATATATAAGTTCTTACATAAAATTAAATAATTCTTTCAAAGTGGTCCCAGAGAGGAAATTAAGTTTAATCAAAACAATAAATTATTCTAAAAATACCCCCCTTTTTTTCTTGTTTGTATTGATAATTTAATTTATAGCTCTTAGTTAAGAGAAGAGACACAAACTGAAAGAAATAAGAAATCAATTTAAAATCTTTACAAAATCTGGCAATCATATTATAAATAATGGGGTCTGTCTTTGATCAGCTCAAGTGTTATGAGCGTTTTAGATACACCCAAAAAAAAATTAAATTATGACCACAGGTATATATGAGATTAATTTATTGAAATTTC
>JASCZI010271878.1:5077-35866 GCA_036250425.1 Stylosanthes scabra
TACGGGATAAAGAGGCCGCATTCATTCATGAATAGGACTCAAAATGTCCAAAAATGCAAGGTTACAAATATGATTCGGATCATCTTTCATTCACACTGTTTTTGGATAAGTAAGAGCTAATTGTGTCAATTCATTAGCTACCCTATTACCACTCCTTTTAACATAGGAATAGGAGATTGATCTAAAACTAGATGTGATTCGTAAGCTATATGTAATAAAAGACCCAAAATAATTACTATATCTTCTATTACTTCTAAGATTCTCAATTACTTCTATATTATCACTCTCAAAATAACATTAAAAAAACAATGTTCCAAGCCCATAAGGCATGCAAGAATAACCAGGAAATTGGTTGAAAGACTCCATTAATAAGTGGAGCAATCCATAGTATTACTTTTATTTCCTAGCATGGTTGCTATAAAATTAGGGTGACAAATTCACAAGTAATAATAATGCATGAATTATTGGACAAGTTCATTAGAAAATGATACTTAATTAGCTTATTGTATTAATGATCATAGCAATACAAATTTAATATAGAACTATAGAAGCACCTATATATACTTAATCATGATGATCCTATACCCTAATAATAATTTGTTTCTTACTTTCGTTTAATCTGCTACAGTACTAGTAATAGTAATTTCACCCAACTATTTATGTATCTATCTCTCTGAAGGAACGTAGCACACACTTACTAATAATGGTGTTGAATTTACATGCATAGTTACATACACCATCAATATAATCCATCATCCACAACAGAAGGACATTTTAGTCTTTTTGGATAGCTATCGCAAATAAGACAAAAAACGTTACTCCTCGCTGAGCATGGCATATTTCATCATCAATGGCGGCGTTTAGTTCAGTTTGCTGTGAGCATCTGTCTGTAACGGAGAATGGAGTCAACCCTCTGCAACCTCAGCTGCTTCTTGAACCTGTTTATGAAATCATCCGCTTTCGCGTCCACCTCTGAGTCTTCATCACCACCGGACTCCCTCGTCGTCGCCGGCCTCCGTCTCTCCACCGCCTCCTCATCTTCCTCGTTACGTCCTCTTTCACTCGCCGACTTCCGACCCGGATCCGAACCACTTGCTTCGGGTTCTTGTTCTTCTTCCCCTCTGTAGAGGCGCGACAAGTTGATAGACTGAAGGCGCTGCAACAGCGAGGGAGTTCGACTCAGCTGCGGTTTCTCATGGTTAGTGGCAGGCTCTTCGAATTCCGGTTGGTTGGTTTGGGCCTGGGCCTGGGCCTGATCTGTTTCTTCTTCCGTGGTTTCGTTTTTGTGGAGGGTGAAATTGAATGACCTGACTCGCTCCAAAAGCGAGGGTGTTCGAACGAGTTGGGGCTGAGTGAACTCGGCAGGTTCTTGCAACAGAGGTGGGTCGTCGTGGGTGTATTGATGAGCGAGTTTGAAGGATCTGAATCGTTGCAGGAGAGAGGGCGAGCGAGCTAGTTGAGGCCATTGATGATGATGGTGTTGGAGTTCATCGTGTTCTTTGGGAGAGTTTCCAAAGCGGGAAGTGATGGCAATGGTGCCAATGACGAGGTTGACGAAGATGAAGAGGGAAGAGGGTGTGAGCCAGCTGGCTATGAGAAACGTCACTGATGCTGCTGGTTCTGCCATGGACGCTTTGTATGTGAGGTGAGTTTAGTTTATTTGTTAAGTTAATGAAAAATTGCTTGGAGACATTTATAGTGATAAGATTGAAGGGGCCAAGGGGTGTTTGTGAATGTAATTTTAATTTTAATTTATATTAAATATTAATAATAAAAATATCATATGAGAACTCTGTGGCAGGGTTGACGTTTACTTCCTGTAGCGGTTTGTCGTTTTCTGTTACTGTTTTTATTATTATTATTATTATTATTTGTGAGTGTCCTTTTCTGTTATTTGTTTATACGTTAAGCGGCCCATTATAATTTTGATTCCTCACCGTTATTCTTTACACTTAATTTTAAGGAGACTTATTGTGTGTGTGTTTTTTTTATGCTGTAACTTGAAAGTATATATTTGAGTGTTTTAAAAGGAAATTTATATGTGTGTGTAAAACATAAGATAAAGAAACGTTACTCTTAGATTATAACTTTATTTCATTGGCTTGAAATCTTATTTTGTTTTGTAAAATTTAAAAATAGAAAATGTTATAAATAAATAAATAAATAAAAAATTGTAAACCGAAGCATTTGTTGTTATGTATGTCTTCCTTGAATGGTTGATGTGTATGTGTATGTTCCGCGCAATAATGATTCAAAATAAACGAAAGTTGCATCTTTATTAGTTGTTATTAACTGGAATTTCCTATTTGTTAATCTTGGAACATGGGGTTTAAATCATTAATTAGCAACATATTTAATTGTTATTATTTGTTTTGGATCTATCTACTTTACTCGTAAAATAGTAGATTGGGTAGGTACAGTTGAATACAAAATTTTCTCTGATTTGGCGGACATAGTTTCGAGTTAGATAGATGGTAGATTTGTTATCAGCCTAAAAGTCTACTACATAGAAATAGAACCCATATTATTAACATCTCCTTTCTAAAAGAAATGACGTGCACAGACATCAAACTTTTTCTTCATAATAAGTGTTGCAATATATATTCACTAAAAATAAATTATGTATATATGCTGATCATTGATATATACCCTTCCTAACTAAAGATGCATTATTACTGCATGGTATCTTTTGATGATAAATGGCAGAATCAGAAACACTCAGAAATTGGTTTTCCAATTTCCATGTGGCAGTGCTGGGATTTAATTATCTAGTGTCAACTACTACACCCAGAATTAATAAAAGAAAATGTCCTCGGAAAGTATGTGACGTAAACAACACTGCGTAATGCATGCTTATGCCATATATATATAAATACTAAAGTGTCTTATGAGAAAAATATTAAATTTTGATCATTAATTTGTATTATTAAAATTTAATGTGCAATGAAAAAAAAAAAATTTTTAAATATAATAATATCTCATCAAAAGATATTTAATTATTTTTATAGTAAAATTTTTTACACACATATATATAAACATACCTCTCATTTGCCAGGTTTTTTAACAAAGTAATTATGGATAATTAATAAAAATTCAACTAATTTTAGTTAATAATTTAAATTAAATATTTTATTTTTTTATGTTTTGAATGTTTTAGTTTGGATGTTCTATTAATAATAGTTATATATATTTTCTTTATTAATTTATTGATTTGAAAATTATTAATTATCTATACTTTTCCTTATATTAATATATAGAATTGTGCTACGAAATCAACATTAGGAAGGAAATAATTAAGTTATCATTCAAAATTTATATGAGTTATCATCCGTAATTCATATTTTCAAAATTAAGTTATCATTCAAAATTTATATGAGTTATCATGTGTTGGTTTACTATAGGTCATAATTTATTGGTTCGATAGTCTTTTTCTAGTATATAATAGATGAATGTTGTTGACCTTGACTATATTTCAGCCACACGTTTTGGTCCACTCTATAGTATATATTATAGATTTAAACCGTGACACTCTTAATAATTAATACAGCATCCAACCGTGTTATTTATAGCACAAAGACAAAATACTTGTAACAGCTCTTTTTTACACTGCACTAACATACTTTGAATATAAAGAAAGATAGATTTTATTTAACATGCCAAATATTTATTTTAAAAAATACATAGGTCGGACCAACATGTAAAAATTTTATACAAACATGAAATGAATTATTAAACTTAAATTTTGTCTGTGTTATATATATGGTAAATAAATGGTTTAATATAATCCATGCATGCACCCACTTGATGATTTCATATCCATTATTCTTTTAGGGAAAAACAAAATAATAAAACTAAAACTATAGTTACTCGATACTATTTATCTCGTCTTTCTTTCAAGGCAACTTTGTCTTTTACTTAAATAAATGCAAGTTGAGTTATTATGTAGGATACATTAAAATAATAGGTGGCACATGAAGTAGAAATTAAAGTGTAATTTTGTGTGAAGTATCACTTTCTTGGTTGCATGGTAAATCGAGTTACCTAATGTATTGAAGCACAAGGCCGTACCACCCACTTCACCAGCATTAATCAATGTGTTCACATTCAGCATTGCACTAATCAATTAATTATGCCACCAATCTTGTACCTTGTCCCTTCTTAAGTTTTTTTTTGGTGACCTGTCCCTTCTTAAGTTGAAAACTTATATGTGCCTACTATATAATGAATGAATTCGCTATAAGAGAAGGTCAACAAGTCAACACTTTATTTTAGGAGAAACAAAATGAAGATCATATTAATTTGAATGTAAGATAAATATAAAAAATATTAGTCACTTAATATTTAATTAGATGAATAATAAGTAGAACACATAGAAATTAAAGCGATTAATCTAGAGAGGCCTGGGCCATCATAAAAGTGCCTTTCATCACTTTCATTTCATCTATTCCAATATATATAACGACCTCCACGGCTAATTAATTAATCATGTACTAGTACTTTGAAATCTTAAAAAAATTATAAAAAAATAAATAAAAGAAAACTATGCATGTTCACGCTTTCACATCCACCTTCGCATTCACATTCACACTTTGTAATAAAGCCAGTCCAAACAAATCAAACCACGTCCACGTGCCAACTTCGTCTTTTCTTTCTTTTTTTCTAACCGGGATTGAAAATTTTGAAATGTCATATTCATGTCTCTTATTAGCTTCCTCGTAAATGGTATCAACTCTCAATAATAAGTAACAACTGTGATCGGATATAATTTGTTGTTAATTCTAGCTGGCAGCAAGCACCAAATATTTGGTGGATTTTCCTATGAAATATATATATATATATATATATATATATATATTAGAGTGTAAATATTAGAGAGTAATATTGTTTTTGTGTAAATTTAAATATACGACTTTAATGTTTATACAATATTATGCAACGACCCATATGTATGTGTTGATAGTCACAAAAAAAAAAAAAATGTATGTGTTGATGATATGTTTGGTTTGCTGGAATTTTAATTTGGATAAAGAAGAATATACAGCACTTTATTAATTGATTACTAAAAAGTTAATATCAAGTGATGAGGTCTGTTTCGTTTAGCATATATATAAATATAAAAGTTAGACCCACTTAACAATTCATATGCAAAGCTACTTTTGTTGAAGGATTATTATGTGGGTTTATTTATTTATTTTTTAACGTATTTCTTGTCTTGATTGGCTAAGAATTAATTCATCGTGAATCGAAACTCTATTTAAAGATTTGTTGCTAGTTAATGAATTGCTGTATAAACAATGCGAAATTCAAATCTCGATATTTACTTAAACGGAGTTGTTAATTAGCCACTAGAACAATCCAACTTGATTATTATATGAGTATAGTTAACATGTGTTTAGATGATAAAGTTATTAATTAAAAAATATATATAAAAAATACAAAATTTTAAAAGTTTATTTTTGTTTTTTGGGTCAGAATTACTTTTTGGTCTCTTTGGGTCAGCTTGTTTATGAATTCACATACTCTTTTGGAGCTGAAGACCCATGAGTCCATAATGTAGGTTTTTTCTTGGGCCCAAAGGTCGTTTACATGAAAGTAAGTAAAACTACATATCTGGGCTTAGGCCCTGTTATCTCACCGAAAAAAACTACATATCTTTTAAAGTCAAAAAATAAAAAACTCCAAAAAAAGGTCCAAAAATGAAAAATCTTAGCCCCGTTTCAATTAAAAAAAAAAAAAGTGAAACTACATGTCGTTTGAAAGCAGTGTGCGTCGTTTTGGTCTCCCGCTAGATTGAACGCTGAATAGTGAAGAACTGAAGACTGAAGAGTAGAGAGTAGAGTGGCAGCTACATTGCAAGCGCATTGATCTCCATCTCCATTTCCATTTCAGTGTTTGTGTGTTTCTGTTTCCATTATGCCTCCAAGAATTCTATTGTGCGGCGATGTTTTGGGGCGACTCAACCAGCTCTTCAAGCGCGTCTCCTCGGTCTCTCTCTCTCTCTCTCTAGGGTTTACTATCACTTTTCCACACTTTCCGGTCACGTCACACTCATTCTTCTTGTTTTTCTCTTTTTAGGTCAACAAATCGGCGGGTCCATTCGACGCGCTATTGTGCGTCGGTCAATTCTTCCCGAACTCCCCGGAGCAGCTCGACGAGTTGACTGCATATGTCGAAGGTCGCTCACAAATTCCAATTCCTACTTACTTCATCGGCGACTACGGCGTCGGTGCCGCCAAAGTGTTGCTGGCGGCTTCCAAGGACTCCGCCAATCGTGGTTTCAAGATGGACGGTCTCAGAGTCTGCGATAACTTGTTCTGGTTGAAAGGCAGTGGCAATTTCTCCCTCTTTGGTATCCCTTGTTCCTTTTTCCTTCTTCAAAATCTATAAACATGTCTATGGGAATGATTAATCAGTCATATTTAGAAGCATTTTAGGATTATGTTTGTGAAAGGTATCAGGCTCAGTAGAGAATGGTGAAGAGGATAGTGTTTAGAGAGGAGAGAAACTGAGAAAGAAGCTAAAACTCATAGCATAGAAATTGTGAAAATGAGCTCAACTTACAGAATAAAGAGAAGTCACTATATATAGAGATCTAACTATCTAGAAGCTTCAGGAAGTTACTAGAACCTAACCAATTCAGTTAGACTTAGAAGCTAACCAACTAGCAACCAATTCAGTTAGACTTGTGCTGACATGGCATAACAGAATCATACACTATATTACATACTCTATCAGTTTGGTTAATTTATTTCTTTGGATTGTGTCATCTATTTTGGAGATTTGATTTTTGTATCTTTGGTGTATGTGTATTTCTTGTGGCTTATATGCAGGTTTGTCTGTGGCCTATTTATCTGGGAGAAAATCACCAGAAGGGCAACAGTTTGGGACCTACGGTCAAGATGATGTTGATGCTTTGCGAGCGATAGCCGAGGAGCCTGGGATTGTCGACTTGTTCTTGACATATCCTTGAATTCATCTGCAATTTTCTGTTTAATTCTACTCTGCTAGATTTTCTAGGAAGTGTGAATTGTTTGTTGGCTTCCTTGATTCATCGTTACTAATGAATGGCCAACTGGGGTGACAAATAGAGCAGATACTTCAGATATTCCTGCTGGATTCTCGGATTCCATAGGTAGCGATTCAACCATATCGGAGTTAGTACAAGAGATTAAACCACGGTAATTGTTACTCGGCACTTAGTAAGTTATATATATATATATATATATATCTAATTTTGTAGAACCTTGATAAAATGAACAGTAGCATTTTCTTGCCAAAGCCCAAAAGTTTCATGTATATGGAAGGGCTTGAGCATTTTCTTGCTAACAAATGGTATGGTATGGCATATGCCTGTTCACAATATTTCCTGGAACTCTGCATTTCAAGCTTTGGTGGGATATGGTCCTCGGCATACTTGTTCAATTGACTGATTTTTGTTTTCAATGGTGTTTTTAATTTCTTTTATAGAAGAAAATATTGTATTTTTAACCATATGGCTGGAGTCTGGAGATGACATTACCACAAACAGTAAAAGGAAAATGGGATTTGGTTGGACTATTGGGATCAGTTCAGTATTAATCTTTTAGGGGGCGTCTTGCAACTTCTTCATAATAGGAGGTTAATTTGTATTGTTCATTTTTATTTATTTATTTATTATTATTACAATTATTATTTTTGTTCGCAGCTACCATATCGCAGGCACTAAAGGTATATACTATGCCCGTGAACCATATTTCAATGTCGATGCTGTGCATGTGACTCGTTTCATAGGGCTTGCCTCTGTTGGAAATAAAGAGAAGCAGGTTTGGCCATTTGCTTATTCTTTCATCATCTGTCCTTCATTTTGATTAGTAGTTCCTCAATGATTCTTCATTTGGTCATATTAAAATGTCTTATTCTTTTGAGGAATGCCCATAAGCTGCTATGCATAATTTATGTGTGTTATTAGTTGCTCTCTGTGAAAGGTTAATAGCTTTTCAATATTGTTAATTTGTTCACCTCCTCTTTTCAGAAATTTATTCATGCACTTTCTCCCACTCCAGCATCTACCATGTCTTCAACTGAGATTGCCATGAAAACCACAAATAGCACCTTATCACCATACACACTGGTGGAAAAAGGTACTTCTCCGAAGGATGTTTCTAAGAGATCTGGTGAAGCCATTGCTGATGATCAATATTGGAGATATGATGTTTCTCAAAAGCGTCGAAGACATGATGCTGGAGATGGGGAAAAAATATGTTTCAAATTTGTATCTTCTGGTTCTTGTCCACGTGGAGAGAAGTGCAATTTTCGACATGATGGGGATGCAAGGGAACAGTATAAGAGAGGGGTTTGCTTTGATTTTTTGAATAAAGGAAAATGTGAAAGGGGTCCAGATTGCAGCTTTAAGCACAGTTTGCAGGATGAAGGCGATATGCCTCCTTCTAGACGGCCTGGATCTGAAAACACTAGGTGAGCTTGCCTTTATTTACCTGAGATCTTTCTTGTTCAGTCAGATTTTTATGTTTTAGCCTTTTTGTCTCACAAATCTATCTTATAATACAACCGCAGATCAAAAGAATGTTGGTTTTGCTTGTCAAGCCCCAGTGTGGAGTCTCACTTGATCATAAGCATTGGGGAAAATTACTACTTGGCACTGGCTAAAGGTCCACTTGTTGAAGACCATGTGCTGATAGTACCAGTTGAGCATATGCCAAGTACCTTGTCTCTGTCATCTGAATCTGAAGTTGAGCTCTGTAGGTTTCAGAACAGTCTTAAGAAGTATTGCAAGAGCCAGGGAAAGGAAGTCATATTTTTTGAGTGGGCTTCCATACGTGGCACTCATGCAAATCTTCAGGTAAAATAAATAGTACTCGTAACTTATTAGTAGCGCTTTGCTTGACGTGAGGTTGCCTCTTCTTCTTGTCCCTTTTCTAGTTCTATAATGTGTTGACTCCACTTCAGATGTCCACTCTGTTTATCCTTTTTCCTTTGGGTCAGCTATTTTCTGCTTAATAACTCCAGTAATTTCTCAATTATGTTTGAATTTTATTCTTATTACGTGATTTTCTGCTCTTACATGTAGGCCATTCCTATTCCATCTTCCAGAGCAGTTATGGTTGAAAAGGCATTCAATTTAGCTGCACAAAAGATGGGATTTAAATTTTTGTCCAAGAATTGTAAGTATTAATCTTCTGGTCATGCTTTCTATTTCCATTTTTGTGCTGTCTGCTTCTGACCTGGATCCATCAATTTGTTAACCTTTCTTCCTCCTAGTTTCCTTATTACTAGTCCTAACTTACTGATGACATGATTGAAAAATCAACTCCAATTTTTTTATTCTGGACAATGCTCTACACTATGACTAATTTTAGAGTTCATATCCATTCTTATGTTCTTTGTTTTGGCAAAGTTGATAGCATTTCTGATGGAAGAAAATTTCTAAAGACACAAGCTGATGGGCAGTCAAGTTTGTTCTATGCTGAAATCCCAGGAGGCACAATTCTGCTGCA
Organism: Stylosanthes scabra; assembly: GCA_036250425.1. NCBI lineage: Eukaryota > Viridiplantae > Streptophyta > Magnoliopsida > Fabales > Fabaceae > Stylosanthes > Stylosanthes scabra. The sequence goes on from JASCZI010271878.1 coordinate 14,572, forward strand.
CCAAGTTGAGGAGAAAGTGAGATTCCCTGCTCAGTTTGGACGTGAGGTAGGCACCTAAAACTGATGGAATGATACATTAATATACAATTCAATCACATACCTCTTAAATCAGGGTTTTCCAAGAAGAGGAAATGGATGATTGTCATTCTTTTTCTTATAAGCAAAATTACTCTTGTATTGATCAGTTTAAGAGTGGAACTTATAAATTTGAGTCAGGTCCTGGCAGGGTTGCTCAATATGGCAGACAATGCAGACTGGAGGAATCGAAAACAAAACAAAGAGGAGGAAATGAAAATTGTGGAAGACTTCAAGAGCCGATTTCAAGAATATGATCCAAACTGTTAATTGTTCTTACACCAAAGTCTCAATTTTCAGCAGTGTCATTTGTGATTATGGTCTCTTTTGGTTAAATGTCGAATTGCTTTAGGTGCTGAATGCTAAATTAAAAGGTAATAACTTTTTATTTTTTCTCTTTTGTGGGAATCAATTGAATTTTTAGTTGTTCTTTATACGACGTGAATTGGTGTTCATGTGACTTAATGATCTGATTTAATTTCAATTGGTCACCTTTTTCTCAGCAGTTTCCATGCTTCTTTCTAAACATGGTTGATGAAGTGTAATGTGACAATTGAATGTGCATTCTGGAGACTGGAGAGGCCTCCTCAACTTTGGTGTTGGATATATTTCAAGTGAAGAATCATTAATCTGAAGTCGCTATTCTATCAATTAAGCTGTATGCAGTAACCAACTAGCACGAGCTGCATTGAAGCTTTGAAATGGACTGGGTTTGTTGAGGGTGAGATGAGGGAGGTTTGATTCAACTTTCAACTGGTGAGTGAGTTTGTATAATTTAATATGATCTTTAGATGTTACAGTATTTGTGCTGGTAGCTTCCTTAGAGTTCAAAGTTTGTATATTTCATAGACAAATAATTTGCCTGGTTTATGAAAGGCCCTTGATATGGAAATTGAATACTGTAGTATTATATAGCATGTTTATTTATTATTCTGATGCAATTTTTGTGTTATTGCATTCAAATTTATCTCACAGTATAGAGGGTGGTGTAAATAGCAAGAAATCCATGAATGAGGTGTTCCTTCTTTTCTTGTTTTTGGGTATTAAAATAGGCCCAAGGAATGAGTTCTTTCTTTAATGTTTTGGCCTTGGAGGATTGAAGGAATGAATTCTTTAATGTCATATAATATATGCATACGATCCTGATTGTGATTTGTTTCCTTTTGGTTCATGTGTTGATTGGAGTACGAAAATCTATATAATATATCATGTGAGCATATGTGGGCATAGTTTGATCGTTCATTTCATTGGTGAGGAATTCATTCATTCAGATTCAGGGCACAAGGCTATGATACAGACTGACAATGTAGCAGCCTAACTCTATATCATGTGTTTACAAGAATTATCCTTTGTGCGTTGTTAAGGCGACATATTACGTAGATGAATTGATAATAAGGTGATTGCTCAATCTTCCCTCAAAATCAAATCGATGATTGACGGAAGCTGTCGGTGGATGCCAAGAATGTCTCAAATCATAGCTCTCTCCAAACACAACCCCTTCCCTTTTGTAAATTTCACTAAATCTTGCACCTTAATTTTCTAATTATGTATTTATCAATCCAAAAACAAAACAAAACTTACATATACATACAGCTTCAAATTTAAATACTGGAAACAGCAATGAAGCATCTTGGCAGCGGATTCCACTAACAGTGCATATAATAATAAAAATAAATATTAAGCATATAAAGTAATGTTTAGTGATGCAACTCTGTTAATTATATATATAGTTATTGCTAATAAGGTTGGAGATGGGCCCCAAGGGGATGAATCCTTTACATCAGAGGGTTTGCACCATTAGCAGCACCGCCATCTTGATGGTTGTGCCCACTGCCCACTGCACTAAAATCCAAGAAAACTACCACCCAGATTATTATTCTTATTATTTTTTATTTGGTGGTGAAGTATGAGTAAGAATTAAGAAAGAAGGAACTCACTGCCACTCATCAAATCTTCACCGTCCTAATTCAAAAACCTGGCTATCTTTTTCTGCCTCTAGTTGTTTCATCAACTGTCATGTCTTGTATTATTAGTCCACATCGTTTGTTTTTGTTTCTGGTAGTGTACAAGAACCATGATTAAATTGCTACGACTCTTGTGACCCTTGAGTACTATCTTATCTGAACCTTTCCTTCTCATCCAACTAGTATAATTAAGTTCCACATTAATCATGACTTTATTAAAGTGTAAATTTCAATTTTATCATTCAGTTGTGACCAGAGAGGATAATATCTAAATTCTCATTATCTTTGTTTTGGTATAACAGTTTACTAAGTTGTGAGTACTAACTGACAAGCAATGTCTCAAGCTTTGCCTTTTGTCCGCTATAAATAAAAGAGTGTCACGGGCGCCACATTTTTTTTCATTAATGTCTTTCTCGAATGCAACAAATGAATTGAACGACTCTTCTTCACACCAGCTTCCAATTAGATACACCTCAAAATCATTTTTCTTTAAAATTTTATGACTGACTGTAATAGATCTTTAATTTAATGCTTTTAATGGCACCTTTAATGGGCCATTTATTATTAAGTGTCACGGAAGTCATAGTAAAATGAGAGCATGTGGGTGTGTGATATGTCAGAATGAGTTTTTGACACTCCCTTATTCTCAAATATAAATCACTATCTTATTATTATGTCCAACAGGAGCTACCAAAAATGAAGTAAAAGCAACTAGGCAGCCTACACAGAACTGAACTGAACCAAATCAATTCATTTCTTTTTTTTAATATTCCCCCCACTGACATACCACATTACATTATTATTACCTTATCACTAAAGATTACTAAAATGCTTATCAAAATACATCCAATTTGCCTTACCTAAAATAAGTAAAAATAGGAATCGGATTAGGTATAATCGATAATTCGGTATTTCTGTATTTTTAGTCATTGATCTTAATTGATTTTAATTATAAAATCTATACATAATTAAGATCGATGACTAAAAGTACAGAAACACCAGATTTTCGGTTATACCCGATCGGTTTCCAGTAAAATATATACATATCTCTTATAGAGGACAAGGAGTTTACTATTTCACTATTTCTGAATTGTAAATACACGTGTGTATTGTTCTTTCTCTGGATCCATTTTTACTTTGTTTAACCAACTAACTTCAGGTGAAAACTAGAGAAGAAAAGGTTCATCAAGTCTGCTAATTCCATTGCTAATGTTCTCAAGGAACACATATTTTTGGGTGTTGTCCTTTTCCAAAACCAGCTCTTTGGTAGTTCCATAAACAGCTTTCTGATTGCTTTGGTGTCACTATATGTGGGCCTTCTTCTCCTCCTACTTCTAAATCCATTTACCATTTTTCTTTGTTCTTGCTTCAAGTTACCAACTTCATTGTCTGTAATTTGTTGGTCTTTTGAGGAGGTTGTTGTGCTTGGAGTTGCAGACTCAGGTATGGGATGAGGGTGGTATTATTGGCAATGATGCTGCAACTTCTTAAGCTCTGCATCATTTTTCTTTCTATTGCTGTCCCAGGATCCAAAGGTAGGTGCTTCATCTTCACAATAATTCATTCATGTTAGTCCTTTGTAAACTTAGCAAAACAAAGTTATTCTTAATCATTGGTGTTAAATTTTACAGTTAAATGATTGGTTTGAATAGCCATAAAAATGTCAAATTTGTAGAAGAGATTACTCATTCTGCCCACATGTTTGCTTGAGTAATCAGTCATTCATCTAACTTGGCAACTTTTTTTTATCTTGCTGATGGAAATTTTAATCTTTTGCTCCATGGAATTTTGGATATTCTTATGAAAATATCTAATTTTTTTAAGGGTATACTGTATCTCCATCTCCAGCATTCCTTCCTGTGATTCCTTCTATACCAGAGGCACTTAGTCCTATCCATCATGAAGGCTCAATTGGAAGCAATGCACCAAGTTTACCATTACTTCCACATGGTATATTACCATATCTAAAATTCTAAATAATATTGTACAAAAATGGCATTAAAATTTGATCATTGATAACTTACCTTATGGTATGTGGATATTCTTTAACTTCATTCAGGCCTTGTTGTACCTCCATCTCCAGCAAGAGGTTCATGGACAACCATTGCCCCAAGCTCTCCAGCAGTAGCAAATGGTTAATCTCATCACCTTAGTCTGTTAAATAATCTTCTGATCATCCGAGATAAACGCTCAGTTTTTTGCAATGCAGGGTCATTCTTGCTTCCTCCTGATGCATTACCACTACCTGTAACAGCTCCAACTCCTCAGAAGCATAATAAGGACATAGAAACATCCTCAACTCCAAGTCCAACTACTATAGCATTGTCACCACCACATGAGGGTGTTCCTTTTCCTCCAATAGCACAAGGAAATGCACCACCGCCCTTAAGATCAAGTCCACCACAAGCTGAACATGGAACTCTAGCACCTAACATTGTTAATGGGAATGCAAATCAGAGTCACTCAGAAGAGCCGGTTTCGCCATGTATGTGATCAAAAGTTCTAGCATTTCATATTCAACAGATTCCTGTTGTTATTTATGCTCTTTCTACTGAATAATTGAACAGCACCAGCTACAACACCTGCTATCAATTTGCCGAAAATTTCACCAGCCAGCCAACCAACCAATAATGGAAGTTTTCCTCCTCAGGAGAGCACAAATAAAGGCCACAATCCAGAACCAGTTACACCAGGCATGTTCTAAAAGTCTCTGAATTCTTCTGGTTTCAAGCCATACTATGAGGTTCTAAACTTTGTCTTTCCCATTGAATGAAGCACAGAATCTGCTGCATCACCACCATGGAAAGCAGAACATAATCAACCACCACCACCACCAGAAGCACATCTTATTAGTCCATCCATATTGCCTGGTATATTTTACAAACTTAGTCTGATAAATTTTGTTATTATTTCTTATTTTGTTGAATTCATGCAGCACCTGTTGCATCACCACCAAGTTCATTTCCAGTGAATCCGCCACTGTTCCATCCAATTATTCCATCAACATTACCAGGTATGATGTTACCAAGGATTCTTTCAATCATGATTCAGTTCATGGAAACTTATTTAGTGCAAAACATGTGGTGCAGCACCCGTTGCCTCTCCCAAGTCATCTCCTTCTGGAAGCTTCAATTGGAAAAATGGTGGTGCACCACCAATTGCTGTACCTTTATACAAATCACCAAAGCCACTTCCAGCTGTAGTACATTCCCCTGCTCAAGGTATTACAGAAACAACACAAAAATATACATCATATTAGAATTCCTTTGAAATAGTTACCAAATATATGCAACCCTTTATTTTTTTTTCAATGTAGCTCCTGCTGCACATAAAGCAAGGCAAATTGATCATGCTCCTGAGCCTAAAATTCCTAATAACGAAAAGCATACTCCTGAATTACCACCTTCTGCCTCATCACATGAGCATCATCATTGGAACACAACTACCAGTTCTTCTGCTCCCCCACTACCATCACCATACATGGTTTCTCCCCTCACTTCAAATCATCAAGGTTTGCTGTATTATGTTATCTCATTCATTAAATTGTGCCACTAATGAAGATTTCTCTTGTACAACTGAAAATAATAATATAACTGTTTTCTATGTTAGATAAAGCAATTCCTCCTTCATTACAACCAGAAAGTGGGAAAAGGCATCATGTTTCACCTCCAATAATGAACCAAAGTACTATAACCTTCTTATTCTTTGAGAACTAGTGGTAGACAAAGATCATTTCTAATTATTATTATTTATTTATTTTTTTCTGCATGGTAGGTTCTTCAATTCCTTCATTCTCTTCCCCAACTCATTCACCCATGACCCAAGTTTCATCAGCTCCTTCTCCATCAATGGAATTTGCTCCTCACCCAACTGAAAGTAAGAAAGGCCAAGTTCATCCTTTTTATGTTACAGGAATTCCATCCGAAATTTTGCCTTTTCATTATTATTTACTCATTAGTATGCATTTGTTAATTGTGTTTGCTAGTTCAAGCTCCATTTCTTCCCCCTAGAGTATCTCCTTCTCCCCCAAAGACACCAACCCTGCCTCGAGTTCAAGCATTGCCACCACCACCTCCAAATGAAGGTTAGAACCTTGTTTGCTTGATCCATTTTATGCAGAAGTTATTATTGCTGCATACTGCTAAATAGATTGTTCCAAGCCTTATTCATCATCATATTGTTCACTTTTCAGAGTGTTCATCAACCGTTTGCTTAGAGCCTTATACAAACTCTCCACCCGGAGAACCTTGCAGATGTGTTTGGCCCATGCGAGTCGGCCTCCGCCTCAGTGTCTCTCTTTATACCTTCTTCCCTTTGGTTTCAGAGCTAGCTTCTGAAATTGCCACTGGAGTTTTCATGAAGCAAAGTCAAGTTCGGATTATGGGAGCAAATGCAGACGAGCAACCTGAGAAAACAGTTGTCTTAATTGATCTGGTACCACTTGGTGAAATCTTTGACAGTACTACAGCACTTTTCACTTCCACTAGATTCTGGCATAAAAAGATTGCTATAAAAGCTTCCTACTTTGGAGACTATGATGTATTATATGTGAGCTATCCAGGTATATAAAACTTTCAGTTTCTTTTCTAGCCTTTTCTTCCATAACTGTTTTTGCAAGAACTTTTATGGGATTCTCCAATATGTAATAGGTTTGGCTCCTTCTCCTCCTTTACCACCTTCAACCATTTCCATCATTGATGGTGGTCCATATTCCAACAATGGAGGGACAATAAAGCCCCTTGGCGTCGACATACAGAAGAGGCAGCATAAAAGTGGACTTAGCAGAGGCATAGTAGCCATTATAACTGTTTCAGTTTTTCTAGCACTTGTGTTATGTGCTGCTGCTGCAGCAGCCTGGGTTATGCTCAAGTATGGAGATCATGTTACTCAACCGGCATCAACACCACGGATTTCACAACCTTCTCTTACCAAACCACCAGGTAAGAAAGCCCTTACCATTGTTAATGATTGGAGACTTGTAAGCTTTTCTTTTTGTATCCAACAAATGAATTTCACAGGTAATGCTGCATCATTGGTTGGTGGAGGTGGGGTTGGTTCTGCTTCGACATCATTTCGATCTAGCATTGCTGCTTATACAGGTTCTGCTAAGACTTTCAGTGCTAATGACATTATAAAGGCCACTGATAACTTTGATGGTTCAAGAATACTCGGAGAAGGTGGTTTTGGACTTGTTTATGGTGGCATCCTTGAAGATGGAACAAAAGTGGCAGTCAAGGTTATAAAGAGGGAGGATCATCACGGCGATCGCGAGTTCTTAGCCGAAGTTGAGATGCTTAGCCGTCTTCACCATAGAAATTTGGTCAAGTTGATTGGGATATGTACTGAGGAAAGTGTCCGCTGCTTGATTTATGAACTTGTTCCAAACGGCAGCGTGGAATCCCACTTACATGGTACTAAAATAAGCTTGCTTGAGCCTTAAGGTATCTTTCATTCTTGTTGAGCATTGAAGATAATGCTTCGTGTTTATGGACTTGTGATAGGAATTGACAGGGAAAATAGCTCACTTGGTTGGAGTGCTCGAATGAAGATAGCTCTGGGTGCGGCTCGCGGTCTAGCCTATCTGCATGAAGATTCGAGTCCCCGAGTTATACACCGGGACTTCAAATCAAGCAACATATTGCTGGAAGATGATTTCACACCAAAGGTATCGGATTTCGGATTGGCTAGAACAGCAACAGATGAGAATAATAGACACATATCAACGCGCGTCATGGGAACTTTCGGGTAAAAAAATGAAATCTATTTTAGTATTAGATAAACTCTCAACACCTTCGATTTATAGTTGAATATTATACTTTAACTAATATTTTTCAACGTTGATGATTAAATGATGGTTAGAATAAATTAAAATTGATGGTCATGTAGCTTTGCTCTTATTTTTTATTTGTTGCTGATAATTGAAAACAAATTGATACAGTTATGTGGCTCCAGAGTATGCAATGACAGGACACCTTCTTGTTAAGAGTGATGTTTACAGCTACGGCGTTGTTCTTCTTGAGCTCTTAACAGGAAGAAAGCCAGTGGACATGTCACAACCTCCAGGTCAAGAGAACCTTGTTGCGTGGGCTCGTCCGCTTCTCGCGAGCCGAGAAGGATTGGAGGCGATAGTGGATCCATGTCTTGGAGGAGATGTGGCTTTTGAGAGTGTGGCCAAAGTTGCAGCCATTGCTTCAATGTGTGTGCAGCCAGAGGTATCGAACCGGCCTTTCATGGGGGAGGTTGTGCAGGCCTTAAAACTGGTGTGTAATGAATGTGAGGAAGCGAAAGAAGAAGGAGAAGGAGAAGGAGAAGGAGAAGGTGGTTCTAGAAGATCTACACAAGATTTGGATGTGAGAGGGAGTAATGTGTCTGAGATGGAATTGTGGGGCCGTGTTGATGTTGAGAGAGGATTCAGTTGTTCAGTTAGAGTGGGGAGGGAGGAGGAGGAATCTGGATCTTTTAGAAGACACTCGTATTCGGGACCTCTGGTGACGGGAAGAAGCAGGCAGTTGTGGCATATTATGAGACGCCTTTCTGGTGGAACTGTTAGTGAACATTCAACTCTCTTCAAGTTATAGACAACAATTCAGAAGAAGAAGCTTCTTATTATCACTTCACAAGTTTGTCATGTCCAAATTATTTTACACTTTGTATCATTTTTGTATAAACCTTGCTTAAGAAACTAGAGAAAGGACACTGAGCCAATCCTCCTTTACCAAAAAGGAGCATACTCACATGCCAAATAGATGATCCATGTATGTAACAAACAGATCATATTTAGACTTGATATTTCAGTTTGTAATAATGTTCGCTTTAAAGTAAATACAAACGCGTAATACCAAAAAAAAAAGTCAATACAAACGCTCTAAACCTTGAGGATTAAGTCTCTTCTAAAGATTCATTACGTGGCAACGTCAAAATTTGAGAGGGAAAAAAATTCTGTTTCTTTGATATAAAATTAAGGTGAAAATGACACTTTTAGTCGTTAAATTAGAATTTAGTTAAAGATATCAAACATTTAACGCTTCTTAATGAATAACTTCATATGAAGTTCACTGTGGCTAGCTGAGTATTCACCAAATTACCATTATATATGTAAAGTTGATCATATTCTAGTTAGTGATGATGCATAAAATTTATTTACTGCTTTCCTTCAATAGATTAGGGTGTAACTGAAAAAGAAAAAGAAATAGTACAACGGTTTGGGCTGACACCCACACTCTCCCTCCTCCATTATAGTTTTTTTTTTTTTTAAATAGTGGAAGAGAATTTGGGCTCTCTAGTGGGTGATTGATACAGAGTAGGCCCATAATAGTTGGGCCGATCACATTCAAGCCCACTATGGACAGCAGTTTTATACAAGAGACTGAGAGAGTCTACGACTGAGGCAAGACTGGAAGTCAGCTAGAGCAACGTGAAAGGAGGTTCCCGATTCGCAACAGCTCAAGATCTGCCACTCTCTCATGGTGATCCCTCATAAAACCTCAATTCTCGTTTTCTACCGTTATTTCTGCACATTTCTCGGTTCGTTATTTATGTAATTTCATTTTCTCTGATTTTGGAATTGTTTCTATGCAAGGCTCCGAAAGCGATAACGAGTCCTGTCCCAGATTCATTGTACCCAACCCTCTCCGTTCTTACTCTCGCCATCGGTCTCGTCTTAACTGCCTCTTTCTTCATGTGAGTTCCTTCTCATCTTCCCAATTTCCTTCATGATCTGCATTTTATTTGGTGGTTTTATGAGTTGATTTGGTTTGTACTTAGTCTAGCGAATTATCCTGCCAATTTTCGAATTACTGGAGTGAATTTGTAAAAATCTGCATTCACACTGACTGTAGAAAAATTAGGTTTAGGGTGATATAGCCATATATGGTACCCTTGAGGGTGAGATACTATTAGCATTGGATTTTGTTTGGTGCAATGTTAATAATATGGTTATAGAGGGCTACTAGGGTCATGACAAGTAGGTTTGGAGGTTATTGTAAAATATGATCATTCCATGGTGCAATGGTATATGCAAGTAGAAACTTCGATTGTGAAGTGGGGGAGGAGTTGTTTACACTTTGCAGTGGAGAGTTTTCTTATTCCTTTCCTGTAGTTAATTGTATGTAGGGGTCCAGATGGGAACATGTGAATGAAATATGTGTCATAAGTGTGTTGGATGCAGATTTTCGGTGTGTCGGTGGATGCGAAATGAGTAAGAGTCTCGAATGAGGTATGATGAGGTATCTGTTTAGCAAATAATGTATGTGACTGATGCTCAAGGGTTATTGCATAGGTTTTTCCCCCTCCTTAGTTTGATGTAACTGATGCTGAATAGGCTACTCTCTTTTTTTTTCTTTTTTTTGGTATATATTAAAAGTGATAGGGATGTATTTAGTATGTACCATGGACTTTAGTCTTATGATTGTTAGAATGCAATATCAATGTATGGGACTCGAACCTCACATCTGAAATATGGGACTCTGATGTGCTTGTAACGCATTGGGTTCTCCAACCATAATAGTTAGTTTCTACCTTTTGTAATGTGGTTGAGTGGTTCTCCCAAGGTTCTTATCAGTTCGTATCAAGGCCTTCTGCTATGTCTCTCAGCTGAAGTGGGGCAATATGGGTGAAGATGCCCGTGTCACAATGTTAACTCAGAACTACTTAAAGGGGCTAAGTTGGGGTGTGATGGTGAATGGTGGAATGTTAGGATCCAATTGCAGAGTATTAAACTTGGATCTAGCATAAGATGTATGCGATTTCTATAAGTTGTTGGGTTCTAAATCACAATAATTAGCTTTTGTGATGTAATTCTCCCATGTTCCTTATCAGTGATCATTGAAGCATTAATGATATCAAATCTTTTACCGAACTCCAGTTAGCTGGATTTTTCATAAGCTATACATGAATGTTAAGGTGATAGCTTATCATTTCACTTCAATTCTCTATTTCATTCTAAAAAATTGCTCCTTTTATATGCAGTTACGAAGCAACAACTTCCCGGAAGACCCGTTCCCTTGCTCAGGAGCTAACAACTGGGGCAGTGGCATCAGTTTTCTTGGTATGTTACGTTTGTACTTCCTGTATTCATTCAGTGACTAACAAGAAACTGCTATGAAATAGAAAATTTACGCTTTTGTGTGTATCTCTGGCAGGGTTTTGGATCCTTGTTCCTCCTACTTGCTTCGGGCGTTTATGTCTAACTATGAGCATAAGTTTTGTTAAGCAGATAGCTTTATATGAAAATTTACCCCCCGGACTTTTTAGTTTAATATGAGTTATGTTGTTAATCTATGAATGACGGTATTGGTTTTCTGTAATGGTCAACAAGGTTATGAATTGGTGATATAGTTTCAAGCTTGACCTTTATTCGGAAAAGTTTAAATGTGCTCCGGCCATTCCAATATGCTATTAGGCAACAGTGCAACACAAAATGCAGTCCTGTCTACGCATTAAAAATAAGGCATCTTTGTTAATAAATGTTTTAGAAACACACTTTCAATTTTTTTAAAAAAATAGTGATTTTTTTAAAAAATATTCTTATACAGTTAGTGTTATTAGGATTTCATACATTTTCAATACTAATAATTTTTTTATTCTTAAAGAGTATCCTTAAGATTTTTGTTAATACAATCTTAATTGAAAGGAGAAGCGGCAAATACTAAACATTATTGTAGGGATGCTTCAATTCTTGTATTTGTTTTTTTTCAAAATTTGTGTACATACAGTTAATATTCAAAGATCATTATTCATTTTGATAACAAAATATGTTTTGGTAGCATTTGTACTGGAGGAGAATAACAATAACAATAATAATGGAAATTTTTTAAAATACTTAATAAGAACAAAAAAAAAATCTTGAATAAAAACAAGCGATTCAGAAATGCTTTTATGAGAGTACTAATGAATGCGAACAACAGTATCTCTGGCGAAGTGTTGAGTCCACGTAGGCTAAAGGGGAGAAAAGTGGGGACGCAGAGTGAGAAATAGAAAAGGAAAAAAAAAGGGGCGGGGTTTAGGGTGTGGGTACTGAGGGGGAGTGAGTAGTTGGTAGAGGAAGGAGGAGGAAGAAGAAGATGGAGAGTGGTGGTGAAGAAGTGTCGGTGAAGAAGAAGCGTGGAAGGAAACCGAAGGCGAAGAACGAGGAAGGGCCACAAGTGAAGACACCCAAGGAAGGCAAGAGATCACAGCAACATCAACATCAGCATCAACAGCAGCACCACGCCAATGCAAGTTCCGAAGACAAGTACAACAGATGGAAGTCCGTCGTCCCCGTTCTCTACGACTGGCTCTCGAACCACAACCTCATCTGGCCTTCCCTCTCTTGCCGGTTCTCTCTCTCTCTCTCTCTCTCTCTCTCTCTCTCTCTCTCTCGCGCGCGCGCGCGCTAGGGTTTTGCTTCTCCGTTTCATGCACTCACATTTTCCCTCTTTCAGGTGGGGCCCTCAGCTGGAGCAATCTCCTCACAAGAATCGCCAGCGTCTCTACCTTTCTGAGCAGGCAAGCCATCTTCCCTTGTATTTACGAGTTGTTAATTATTTCATTTTATTTACTGTGAGTGTGATATTGATGTCGTAGTTGCTTGTTCTTGTGTTTCATTTTCAATTGAAGCTAGTTTTGTTTTGTTTATGGTGCTAGACGGACGGTAGTGTTCCCAATACTCTGGTCATTGCAACGTGTGATGTCGTCAAGCCTCGTGTTGCAGCTGCAGAACACATTTCGCAGGTCCTTTCTTCTTAAAGCTGTGTTTGCCTTTTCGCTTCATGTTTCAGAATTTGAATCTCTATTAAGCTGCTATGGTTTTCTTTGTTTTCAGTTTAATGAGGAGGCTCGCTCCCCGTTTGTCAAGAAGTATAAGACCATCATTCATCCGGGAGAGGTACGCAGTCAAACTAAATTTACACTTCCTTTCATCTTTGTTGAATTTTGTTTCATTTTATCAACATCAAGGTCTTGCTGTTTATCGAACTGATTTTGGGCCTTTGCCAATTTGCAGGTGAATAGAATTAGGGAGATGCCGCAACATAACAACATTGTCGCTACTCATACAGATAGCCCTAATGTAAGAACCTCATCTTTAACTTTTGTAATACTTTTTTAACTTGTTTACCATCATATTATTTGATTTTTCATTCTTCGTATTGTGATTTCTTTATCTTATCACCCGCAAGCAAAATTCAGGTTCTGATCTGGGATGTTGAAGCTCAGCCTAATCGTCACGCTGTTCTTGGAGCCACAAACTCTCGTCCAGATTTGGTATGGCCAAGTGACTGTGTGTTAGTCTTTTGTAACGTTATTTTATCTTTAGAAACTCAATATATTTTGTACAATGAAATAGAATGAGGCAGACACATTCCTGCATGTGTAAAACTATGATCATGTCTTATAATTGAGAATTTGTCATTAACTTGGTCCTAGATTATCCATTGTTTTCTTTGGTTGCATTGTGGAATAAAATATCCAGTTTCTCCATTTTATATTTGAGACTTGTTGCTATTTTCTATTAGACAGAAAAGTAGGCTAGCAATTGTGGTCAGAGCAGACCTTGTGTGTACCACAACTTGGAACGTATAATAGTTAATTGGCATCTACACTTTGAATTATGCGAGTCCATATTTTGTCCTCTTAAATCATCCATTCTTTAGGAAGCTCCTGATGTGACATTTATTTATTCATTTTTTTCCTCTCTTTGTTATTGCTGTTTGGCGTGAATGTTGCTTCATGCTCTTTTTCATATAGACCTTTTCTTTTTGTAGATATTGACCGGACACCAAGACAATGCAGAGTTTGCTCTTGCAATGTCCCCAACTGGCCCATATGTTCTTTCTGGAGGTTGGAGAACTTCATAGACAATCTTTAAGCAATTGGATCTCTAAATTCCTGCTCATTTATTGATGTGGTTATTCTCTATCTGAGAGAAGTGGCATATACATTGTAGGAAAAGACAAATCGGTGGTATTTTGGAGTATTGAAGACCATATAACATCTGCTGCGGACTCCAAATCTGGTGGGTCAATTATCAAACAGAACGCCAAATCTGGGGAAGGCAATGATAAAACTGCTGATGGCCCATCTGTTGGACCACGGGGCATCTACTGTGGACATGATGAAACTGTTGAAGATGTGGCTTTCTGTCCCTTTAAGTAATTAATTTGCTTACTCTATACTGACTAGTTATTTCAATATCTTGTATTTATAAAATCTTTTATAAGCCTCTACCTTGCAACTTAAGCTTTGAAGAGGATTGGTTCTCGACAAATCCTGTAGTGTCCTCTCATGAACTGAACTTCAACTTTAATAAACCATCACTTCCTGACACCATTGTAATCATGCTGAAGTGCACAGGAGTTCTGTAGTGTTGGAGATGATTCATGTCTAATATTGTGGGATGCACGTTCTGGCTCTGATCCTGCAGTGAAGGTATATGTGCTTTTTTTAACCACAATGATGTGTTCAAATTTTTTATAACGACTTGATATCTACAACTAATTGCGTTTTACTGTAGTTTATAGTAAGAATAGTTTTTTTTTTTCCCTTTCGTTTAGCTTAATTCCATTTTCCCTCTGCTATTGATTTCATGATAGGTTGAAAAAGCTCATGATGCTGATCTTCACTGTGTAGATTGGAATTTCCATGATGTTAATTTCATTCTTACTGGGTATTTTCTGCTGTTGTTCGGTACTTCAGTTCTTCGAATTAATTCATTAGGTTGGACTATTTGACTGGTTCTACCTTCTATATCTAGGTCTGCAGATAATTCTGTTAGAATGTTTGACCGACGCAAACTTACATCTAATGGAGTTGGATCACCTGTCCATAAATTTGAGGGTCACTCATCTGCCGTTCTCTGTGTTCAGGTAGTTGGTTTTATTTTTCATTTCAACTATAAATCATCTAACATTATTGTGTTAACTGGTTATGCTGCAAGTTATGCTAATTGCTTCTTTATAATTAATTCAGTGGTCTCCGGACAAATCATCTATCTTTGGAAGTTCTGCAGAGGATGGTCTCTTAAACATTTGGGATTATGAGAAGGTTTTCTCTCAATTGGATTGTGTTTCACTGCTTTGTACCACAAAATTATGCTAACTGTTGGCATCTTTTTATTTTATTTTTTAATGCAGGTGGGTAAAATGACAGAACGATCTGGAACAACACCAACTTCTCCTGCAGGGTTGTTTTTCCAACATGCAGGTCATAGGTATGAAAGTACAGTCCATATAGAACTGTATCTAAGTGATTACTTCTTGTCTTATCACTGATTTTGTTTGACACATCTGTTAGTTTTTCTTTTAACGCGTCAGCTTAAGAAGTTTATATTTGTACACAGAGACAAAGTTGTCGACTTCCACTGGAACTCATATGATCCATGGACTATGGTTAGTGTGTCTGATGACTGTGATAGTAATGGCGGTGGCGGAACATTGCAGGTATGCCACCAAACAACAATTCTCAAAATTCATTATTTATTTATTAAGCACGGCTTTGGCTCATACTTTGAAATTGAATCGTGCAGATATGGCGCGTGAGTGATTTAATCTACAGACCCGAAGAGGAGGTTTTGAGTGAGCTAGAGAAATTCAAATCTCATGTATTGACATGTGCAGCTTCAAAGTGATAAAATCCTCCCCCTGGATATACCGTGGTATTAATTTCATTTACAGTTGCTTGTATGTGCAAGTTTCTTAGCTTGTCCTTAGATTAAAATTTGAAAACTAGTATGTTTCTTCCTTAGACTGACCCAAGATTAACATTCTGCAGAGACTGTAATTGAAAAGGGTGTAACAACCACCTAACCCTTGTTAGTTCTTACACTGGAATTCCATTTAAATCATGTATTAGTGTTGGGTGGGTGTTTTTTTAATTGGACATTTGCATGCAGCTGCTGGTCTAATGACCAATGTTGATGATCATCCCTAATATTAAATAAATATGAAATAGGAGACTTTTGTGATCTAATGGTGAGAATAAGAAAGACTGTGTGTGTAGTTGTTGTTATTGAATATAGAATAGGCAGCATATTGGTGTTGGAAGGTAGTGAAATAGACGAGTATCTTAGGAGGGATAATAATGAGGGGTCGGATTTCGGGGCATAGATAACGCAGGGAGTTTATAGACTTTTTACTTTTTTTAAGTCAATGGTGGACCACGCCACATAGGTGATAGGTGGGTAGTAGCAGTAATGGCACCGCTACGCTATCCTGCCCCACTGGCCACTGCACAAGATTACGCGCAGTGCGCAGTGCGCACCCATTTTCATTTCTTTGTTTCTTCGTCTGTCTGTCACACAAGTCACGAGTAAAACATTGTTGGGCTGGGCTCCCTTCCCGCCAATGCCATTGTATGAGCCGGTCATTCGCACACTGTGATATGGCCACGTGTGTGAAGGTTGTTGACTCAAGTCAATGAGAAGGAAGGGGCTGATATGGGGGCCCATCCCACCATTCCAGTCTCCATATCCTTTCTTTCTTTCTTTCTTTCTTTCTTTCTTCAATAGGTAGAGGCCGTTGAGGGTGTGTGTATGCAATGTCATCGCAGACCACAGCAGAGGATGAGGAGGGGGTTTTTCTGTGGGAGTTGATGGAAGAGTGGTGGTGTGGGGCGGAGGAGGTGTTAGGAGGAGCATGTGCGGCAAAGTTCGTGGAGGATCCATACTCGTCTCTGGTAGTTGTTCAGTCATCTTCTTCGTACGTGACCATAAATGGGAATGAGGAGAGTTGCGGGTCTTCCTTCTCCGACACTGGCACCTCCCTCATGGCCACCCTCCACTATTCTCCCACCCATTTCACTCTCACTCATCCCTTCTTTCTTCCCTTTACTTAAATGGTTTGTGGGTGGGGGTGGTAAGTGGTAACAGTAGATTAGGATTAGCATTAGCAAATAGGAGAGGGTAACAGTAGATGTAAAGCACACTAACATAACCAGGAAGGAAGCACACCCATTGTCATTGGTAACTCAACTTGCCTTATTGCTCAAGTTATGTATTGCTGCTGTTTCTCTTCATAGCAATATGTGAAGAAATGTTCTTCATTTTTTTCAAATTTTCGATATTTTCTTTTGGGACTTTAAAACGTTGTTCAAATTTGAATGCAATCAGCACCTGGGGTCCTGATCTATCAATCAATCAGAGTCAATATGTCGGCGCTGTCATCTCATTTATTGGGCTAAAAAATTTATTGGGCCGGGTAACTTCGAATGTCACTCTTCGGGCTCTAAAATAGTTGGAACTACTTATATGTATATAGTTTTGGAATAATTAAAATCACTTCGATGGTTCGATTCAATCCACATGAATTACAATATCAACTAAATTTTATAAAACGTACACTTTTTTAAATAATTTATGTTATCATTTGTAGGTTTGACATTATTAGTAATTGCAAATATCACGTGAAACATCCGTACTAAATTAATTTGGTGACTCTATAAGCTATTTCTCAGGGGTATTAGGTACTCAAAAGTGATGTGAGAAAACTATAACTAGTCCACTAATAAATAGATGGATAGACCAAAAAATAAATTAGTCTAGTTTGACATTTGAGGAGTATGAGATATGTAGCCTAGTTTTTTAATGTTTATTTAAATCTGTTTGATGTGTAGCCTATTCGATCGTAGGATAATGTGAATAAATTAACACAGTTGCAGTTCGTCAACCTGACATTAGGATTATAAGAGACACAACACAGCAGTGGAGTCGCGAACAGAGTTCATAGGAAATATTATATGTCTCCATCGTTACCCGTCTTGAGTGTACCTTATACGCGACCGTGTTGAAATTTGTCATCTTATACTTATATCATTCAATCATCAAACAAAATTATATTGCAACATGTGTGTGTTTTATTAATACACATCGATGAATAAATCTTTGTCCCTAGTATGTGTCATTCGATTTCTTTTCTTCATGAAAGATACCTTCATCGGCCGATAGGAATGACTATTTCAAATACATTACTTCATGGACTTAACTAATCAGTCTCTTAAGATACTATTATTAAGAAAAATAATGTATTCTTTTAAGTTTGTTAATATTCAGAGATCATAACTAATAAATAAAAAATAAAAAGTTTTAATTCCTAAGCCTTCGTAAATTAAAATCTCAAAGAATATCTATTTTAAGGTGAATACTCATGTGCTGAAGTTATTTGTTAAAAGCGTTGGATGAAATTAACTGCATGTGAGTTTTCACTGATATAAAAAAAAATTGAAAAAGTACTGAAAATTATTACTAGAATTCTTCGTATGCTACATCAATCTCTAGAGGAGCGTGTGATAAGGTTTTGAAGTTGTAAATCAAAATTTGGTTCAGTGCTCAAGAAAAAATTTCACGATAGACGATGTGAAGTGGAGTAATTATATGGGATTACGTGGGGATCTCTTACTTGTGAGTTTCTGAGTAATTATGCTTTGATAATGATGCATTACTACCCCCAGTTAACAACTAATCATGTCTTCAATATAGATATGATTAAGCTACTAACTAATTAGCATCTCCCATCTATATTGGACTGTTCTCATTGGCCGCTTTGTCCACATATCATTGGTTCCATTTTTATATATTTCCATTGCTTGCCCCTACCACCCACATTTTTTATATTTTATTGTCCTACAAAATAATTTATTATACAATTATTTTTTAAATATTTAAAATTTAACTTGTCTGTAAACAAATTAGCAAGGGAGATTAGTTTTAATATTATATAAATATAATTAATTATTATTCAAATATCATCATCCTTAATATGTAAAATGATTTCTTGTAGAAGTTATTCTTTCCCTTCATAATTACAAGTCACTTTTAATATAATTATTAAAAATAACTGCACTGTAGAAAGCAGAATCCAATGGACCTATATGTTCATTTCACATTTGCCATATATGGTTTACATTTACAATAATAATAACGTAAAAAGGGTGCATCATATAGATTATGTTTTTCTTTTTATTTTTTTTCCTCACGTTTTCCATTTTGCTTGGAAAAACATCAACTCGTTGACCATGGATAATCAAAGATGAAGAGACTCACTCTTCATGCATAAATAAATGAAGTAATGAACCAAGTAAATGGCTCTCAATCACTAAGTTGAGTATGATCCAATAGTTAAGAACGGATTTTAGATTTTGCAGTGTGTCTTGGTTATGAATAGTGTTATTAAGGACACCCCATCTGTTTATCAAGACCATTTAATTACTTGTTGAAAGGAGGTTGGTGAATAGCACTATCAACCTTTTTTCTCCATTCATTAATATATATGTAAGAGATTTTAGTTTGTGTGTTCAATATTGTGACTGTGAGTTTGTGAATTGTGATGATGGGACTTGTTTTTTTTGTTTGTTTTCCTCCATTGTAAACCTGACCACAGGTTACATAGCTCACTGTCTCAATTATTACTCAATCGTGGACATGCCGTAGGGTCACACAACAGGACTTTGTCTCATTATTATTTTTTTCTTATTTTCAATTATTTATTAAGAATTATGTTACGAAATCAATATTAGAGAAACAATGAATAAGTAAGTATCTAAAATTAAAAAAGTTATCATTCACATAATATAAAAGTTATCATTTATAACTCTTCATTGATTCTGATTGGCTCTCAAGTGAAGTTTTTTATACTTTTTCATTTATTAATTAATCATAATTAATATTTAATAGTGGTGATATACGTTACAGTTTGAGCTACCTATCTATGGCTATAGTGGTGGTTGTTTTGTAGATATCTTAAAGAAAAGTTTAGCCCTGTCTTTATTAGGGGTAATAAGATAAATAAATTATACTAAAGAACAAATCACAAGGGAAAAAACCCACTAAGTTTCCTTAATTAAGTGATTATTAGTCTTATTAGTTATTACTTTGTATAACTTTTACCGAGAAAACTAAAACATTAAACATTTGATTTTTTTTTATTTTTTAAAGTAAACAAGTCAAAATTGGCTTATATAGGCCTGTTCAGTGAAGCCAGCAGGGTTATAAATTCATTCTCAGTAACTCAAAAAAAAATATCACCCTCTCTCAAATCAAACACACATTACTCTACTTTGCTTCAACGCCCTCTAAGTGTTTGTTTTATTGCCTGTGTGAGAAAAACAGCAACAACAATGGTGGTGAAGAAGCCACGGATTGTGATAGTTGGAGCTGGAATGGCAGGGCTCACTGCTGCCAATAAGCTCCACAGTGTGACAGCCTCAAAGGACTTGTTTGAGGTTTGTGTTGTGGAAGGTGGAAGCAGGATTGGGGGCAGAATCAACACCTCTCAGTTCTGTGGTGACCAGATTGAGCTTGGTGCTACTTGGATCCATGGAATTGGAGGAAGCCCTCTTCACAAGATTGCTCAACAGACACACTCATTGGTTTCTGACAAGCCTTGGGAGTGCATGGATGGAAACCCATCAGATCAAAACACCATCACCATTGCTGAAGGTGGCTTCCACTTGGACCCTTCCATTGTTAACCCCATCACAAGTCTCTTCAAGAACCTCATGGATCATGCTCAAGGCAAGAACCACAAGAAGAACATCACTGAAGAAGACACTGCTGCAAAAGATGATCAATTTCTTCAGAGCTACTATAAGAAGGTGTCAACAAGAGTTGCTTCTGCAGACCTTAGTATTGGTTCTTTCCTCAGGCAAGCCCTTGATCCTTTACTTCCTTATTTTTTTTTAAATATTTTTTAAAATAATTGTCTCACCACTCAATAAAAGATTAAAAGTAGAGAATTATTACATTCATTGGACACAGTACCAAACCAGACACCTTTGTGTTTTGGTAAGTGTTTGAAAACGAAAATTATAGAAATAAGACACAATGATAAGGTGGATGTATTTTTATTCCTTTTTTTACTATTCTCAGTTTTATAGTAGACAAAAAATCTTGCTAATTGTATAGCTGAATAGAGACATTTTATCTATTTTTATCTTTGTCTCTTTTTCTAATCAAATTTGTGTCTCTGTATTTGTGTGATGACTCAATTACTAAACACAGCCATAAAGACCTATATCATCATTAATAATAATAACAAGAAAACTATAAATTACAAATAAAGCAATTTAGAATCTGATTTGAAAATACACTAAATTGTGAATCAGGGAAGGCCTTGATGCATACTGGGATTCATCAAAAGATGGAGAGGAGCTCAAAGGGTGTGGGATATGGAACAGGAAGTTGCTTGAAGAAGCAATTTTTGCAATGCATGAGAACACACAGAGGACATACACATCTGCTGGTGACCTCTTGAACCTTGATTACAATGCTGAGAGTGAATACCAAATGT
>JASCZI010271878.1:38242-49189 GCA_036250425.1 Stylosanthes scabra
TTTATGATATTACCCTTTTGGTTACAACTCAGAATAATACATACACTAACACTTAGCTAGCTATTTCTCATATGTTTATTTATTATTGTGATAATTATTATTCATTGTATGTATGTTATGATATAAATCACATGAGCGTTGACTTTATATATGTGTATGTTGTATCAATATGAGATAGAGGGAGAGAGAGAATGGAAGAGAGAAGGAGAGAGTGAGAGAAAATATGAGAGAGAGAGGGAGAGAGAGAGGGGGAGAGAGGGGAGAGAAAATGGAAGAGAGAGGGAGAGAAAATATGAGAGAGAGAGAGAGGGGGAGAGAGGGGAGAGAATGGTAGAGAGAGGGAGAGAGAGAATGGAAGAGAGAGGGAGGAAAGGAGACAGGGAGAGAGAATATGAGAGAGAAAGGGAGGGAGAGAGAAGGAGAGAGATATGGTGGTTTTTATATGAAAAACTCGTTTATATATAAAAAACTGGTTTTATATATGAAAAAACTGGTTTTAGTTTAAAAACCAGTTTAAACTAGTTTTTAAATTTAAAACTGGTTTTATTTTTATAAACTGGTTTAACCTGGTGCGCTATATTATAAACTGGTTTTAAACCAATTTGCTGTTTGGGAAAACAGTTTGGTTCAGTTTTCAAACCATTTAAAACAGTTTAGTTCAGTTTCAGTTCAGTTTAGCCAATAACTGCACCACGCACACCCCTACCTAGGAGCATCACGGAAGTGCCTCTGTCTGACTTATGTGACCGCACGGCCTACACGTGCGCATGCATGTGTGCTTGGAAAACACGTAGAGCTGACTTTTTGTTGACCGTGCGACCGCACGAGTGCATCTGGTAGAAACTTAAATGAAGGCTAAAAATTGAAT
Source organism: Stylosanthes scabra (assembly GCA_036250425.1). Lineage (NCBI taxonomy): Eukaryota > Viridiplantae > Streptophyta > Magnoliopsida > Fabales > Fabaceae > Stylosanthes > Stylosanthes scabra. The sequence goes on from JASCZI010271878.1 coordinate 39,111, forward strand.
TTCAAGTTTCCGGCCCAGGGCCAAGCCTATTGGAAGGCCCAATTCAAGATATATGAAGAAGGGATAGTTGAAACACAAGGCATACTTCACCCATTAGGATTTTAGAAAGTTATTGGGAGTTTTTGGGAGAGTTTTTTATCTCTCTCATTTTCTCTCTTTTGTTCTTCATTTCTTTTTCTATTTTCAGCCCCACTAGCCATAACTTTTACTTTAATTCAGTGTTTGGATGTTTATTTGATGACTCTCTTGTTTAATTAATGCAATTTTTACTTGTTTCTATCATTTGCTTATCTCTATTTCAATTTTAGTTGTCTTGTTCTTATTACATTATTTTTGCCTTGCTGAAATTTAATCCTTGTTATGATCTATTGTTGTTTTCTTGCTCAATTATTGATAATTGTTGGTTCTCTTGTTGATTTACTTCAATAGTTATCTTAGATTATTAATTTTCGTTACTATTCATCATGTCTTTTTGTTGTCCATACCAAGTGTTTGATATTTTGTTTCTTATAACTATGGAGTAGTGTTCTTGTGTCTTGGTCATGGGTTGAAGTGTGGATGATCTTAGTCAATAATCCCTAAGGAAAAAAATGGGTTAAGGATAGGGTTAAAACTATGCCGTTGACGCGAAGCTTTTGCTAGTGATGAGTGGACCTTAACGAGGTGAACTTGATGGGCTATTCTCGTTCACGTAAGACCTTGGTCCTTTGCGTTAGTAAGTAGCCTAGGACTTACGGAACGGGGTTAATTCCCCCACTCAACCATTAGACAAAGTGGGTTTGATTCCTTACGTGACAACCATTCATAATTGGGATTACTAGTGATCATAGGGACACATTACACTTCAACTCAAGACCAAGCACCTTTTATCATTTGCAATACAAAGTTATTTCTTGTTTCATTCTTATTTACCACTCTTAACCTACCATTGCATGCTCGATATTTTCACAACCATTTGCAAGTCTTAATTTTCAATTCCTAGGGAGAACAAACCGAGTGCAATACTCTCGGTAATTTTTTGTTGCAAACGTGTGACACTTTAATTTTCTAAATCTAGACTCGCTTGTTTTCACATCGGTCGGAACTATACTCACGATATAAAACTCAATTTTTAGAGCATTTCTAACAGACCGGAGTGGGCGCGTCAGTGACCCCTTATCCCCATATTTATTTATTATTGTGGCTGAAGTTTTTACCGTGTTGATGGAGGATGCGAAAGAACAAAGGAAGGTCTATGGAGTTAAAATTGCTTAGAATGCTTCTAATCTTATACACTTGCTTTTTGCGGATGATTGCATCATCTTCTCAAAAGCAAATGATGAGGAAGTTTATCAACTCATATCAATTCTAACCAACATACTGGCGCATCTGGACAAAGAATTAACATGGAGAAATCTGGGATTATCTTCGGAAACTTAGTTTCAGTTCAGGCCAGAGTAGATATTGAGGAAATTTTGGGAATTGGCACATGGGATGACCCGCCCTGGGAAATACTTAAGGAGAAGATAAAAAAAATAAAGCGCTGAAATGGATAGAAGAAAGAGTAATAGACAAATTGGGAGGATGGAAGCAAAAGTTTTTAAATCAGTCAGGGAAAGAGGTTTCAATTAAATCTGTATTACAAGCCATTCCTGGATATACAATGAATGTAATTATTTTCCCAAAAGGGTTTTGTCAGAGGTTAACATCAAGGATTGCAAAGTTTTGGTGGGCCTCAAGCAGCAAAGACCGAGGAATCCATTGGCACAGTTGGGATAAATTAACAAGAAATAAGCTAGATGGTGGAATCGGTTTCAAGGATTTCTACATGCAAAATATAGGCTATCTAGCAAAACAGGCATGGAGAATAATGCAAAATTTGGATGCAATTTGGCTTAAAGTTCTTAAAGCTATATATTTTATGAATACTGATTTCATACATGCAAAGAAATGTTACAATAGTTCTTGGACTTGGAAGAGTATTATCGAGGGGAGAGATTTCTTGCTACAACATGGAAGATGGAGTATAGGTAACAGTCATAACATTCAAGTTTGGACAGACAAATGGGTTTATGACATGGACATAATTCCTTCTTCTATCCATAACAACGAAATGTGGTTTGTTAATGAGCTCATTCAAGGAGACGAAGAATGAAACCTATCTAAGCTGCAACGATACTTTAACCAAGAAGTTGTGGAAAATATTTTGAAAACACCAGTTAGTTGTTTGCCAGGGAGTGATAGATTCATATGGCCACACAAACAGGATGGGGTTTACACAATCAAAATAGGTTACTGTATTCTAAAGAGAAAGTCTAATAAACAAAATTCATTACCTTTAACAAGCTCAAATAATTCAGAAATCTGGAGAATAATTTGGAGTTTAGATGTGCCATAGAAACTTAAAGAATTTTTAAAGAATTTTTATGGAGGGCAGTTTATAATATCATTCCAGTTTTCAGCAACTTACTAACAATGATACATGCCCTATTTGTTTGCAGGGAATAGAAACAGCAGAACACGCATTACTACTCTGCAACTGGACAAGGGTAGCCTGGTTTGGATGCCAAATTCAAAGCTACCCCTCCAATCACAACATATCAACACTAGGAAATTTGATTCTGAACATGGCAAGCCAAATGAAACAACAAATGGGGAATGAATGGAAATTCTATTTGAATAAATTGGTTTATATGTTATGGAAGATTTAGAAAGCAAGGAATCAATCCATTTTTGAGAAAATAAACCCCAATCCAAAATTACTCATTTTCAGAGCCAATACATTGGAAAAAGAATACAAATCCATGGCAAATACAAATAACATACAAGCATAGATCAAGCCATATGAGAGAAAACAAATTACATGGCATGCACCTCCGCAAGACTGGATTAAATGCAACATAGACACAACTTTCAAGGGCGACTCAACACAGGATGCAGTGGCAGCAGTGTTTAGAGATCATCATGGAAAATTAGTCACCGGCTAATTTCCTGAATTCACCAATTAGGCACCTAGGTGTATTTTACTAAACTGCATGACCATGGCCCTCAATTTTGCCTAATTCCGCAATGGCCCCAAATACACTAAAAACCCTAATTTCCCCAAACTTACTTAACACTCGGCAGCTTTCCCCAAACACACACACACCCACCGTTTCTCTCTCACCAACACTACACCCGCAAACCCTAACACAACTAAACACACCCACACACACGAATCAGAAAACAAGAGAGAGAGAGAGGGAGGACGGCGCCGGCGAGCTTGAGGACTGCCACCGCCGTCGCCACCGGAGTTAAAGGGGAAAGAGAGAGGACTGAAGAGAGGGAAATGACGGAGAGAGAGAGAAAGCTCCAAGTTACTGCTTCTGATTCCAGCCACGACTTCCGCCGCCGTAGAAGGAGCCGTCGCAGGGGGTGGAGTCACTGTCACCTTGCTTGAGAAGATTCGGTGGTGGTGCTTGATGATCGCGACGCCGCCACTATAATGGGCTTTCGTCACCACCGCAGCTTCATGCTACAGTTTCCAGCCGCCTTTCCACCGTTGCCGGAGCCCTCTGTCACCACTAAGACTCACTGCTGCTGCTGATAAGGTTGCAGATCGGTGGAGCACGCATGGAAGAGGAAGAACGAGCAGCCCCATCACTGCCATGCCGTGGCCGCTGCTGCAAGTTACACCGCCGAGCTTGTGGCCACCGGAACGGTGCTACTGTCACCGAAAACCATCACTGGTAAGAGTTCCCTCATTCCTAGTTTGGTTTCCTTGGTTTTTGATACGTTGCTCTCATTGTGTGGTGGTTCCAGTCGCTTCCACTACAGTTTCCAGCCATTGTCGGTGTCCTTCAGGTCCGCCGGAGTTGGTTAAACCACCCACTGAACCTTGCTCTGGTCCCTCAGCTATCGTACCGTTCTCGCTTCGCTGAACAGCCACCGTGGACCACCGGAATGGCTAGTCCATTCCACTTCTTGGGTAAGATTTGTTAGGTTCTAATTGTTGGTGTTGATTGTTAAGTTAGTGATAATGATATGTTGGTTCTGTTTTGATTTTACTTTGGTCTGCGTTGTTTCGTTGTGCTGGAGCTGTTGTCAAAATGTGGATAATGGTTGAGGATGGTTTAGAGCCTTTGTAACCGCGGAGTGAGGCTTGCTGTTGTTGCGGATTAGGAGCTTACGGTTGAGTTGCGGAGTTGGTTAAAAGAGGTAGGGGTTAACTGCTTTTAACTAGTGAATACTTGATGAATTAGTGTACTAAATGCAAATGCGCGAATGTATGTTTGTGTGATTCTTCCTGATTGTGTGATTAATTGCTTGAAGGGCACTTTGGAGTTAAGAAATTGTTTTGAAAATGTTTGCGTTACCATAAAACTGCTGTTTTGGAAAAAGTGAGTTAAAATCGTGGTTTTGAGAAAGCAGACTGTGGCTGAAATTATGTGCCTAAATGTGTGGGTTGTGAATGAATTGCCTTGCTGAATTGTGAATAGATGATGTTGATGAATGATATAAGAAGTGTTGCGATGATAATGATGCGTGAAAGGGAGAGGATAAAAAGGGTAGTGGGGAGTATGGGTCCAGGGAATTGAGTTTTGATAAAAATTGGAAGGTAATTTAGTAAAGTCTTTACTAAACTGGTTTTAATGTTGAAACTGAATTTGGATAAATGTTTTATGAGGAGGTTTTCGAAAATAACTTCAGATTTTTATTGGGAAAGGTTCCTTCAGTGAAGGAATCGATTCGTGCCAAGGAAGAATCGATTCCGACGACTCTAGACTTAATGAAAATGTGATTTTTGGGACCTCAGAGTCGATTCTTCCATTGCCCGAATTGATTCATAAATGCACAGAGAGCAAGGGACATGTTTTAACACTACTTGAATCGATTCTGACACTACTAGAGTCGATTCCCCTTTGCTGAAATTGAATAAGAACTTCTCTCTGTGTAACGACACGAATCGATTCAGCTTTCAACAAAATGAATTTCAAGGCTTTCAGAGTGGTTAGAATCGACTAGAGGACCCCCTCAAATCTATTCATAACTCTCCAGAGACGAGATCTCTTTATCAAGACGTCAGGGAATCGATTCTTATCCTTTCGGAATCGATTCTGGTCCCAATTATTTCAAGAATTGATCTTTCAAATTAACGATTTGGTTTAAAGTGAAATGTTGTACCCCATACTCCAACTACGCCTTAAATGAATACTAACGCTATGTATAAAAGAGCGAAATGGTTGCCCTTAAGTGGAAGACATCACCGGAGTGATGTATACATGAGTCGAAGTGACAGTGAGGGCCTGTGGGCTGACGACCCGGCGTACGACAATAGCGGGCTATCGGGCGTAGTGCATGACAAGGGGGTCTTTGGACTAACGTCCCGGTGTACGGGTATTATATACGCAATAAGGAGAGATACCCCCAATTATATATATGAGAATGAAACCGTAAATGGTTGGGGAAATGAGCAAGTTGTCCTCGGGGAAGTGCGTCCGATAGTGGTCTGGGACTAATACTGGATCGGTCGGGTTGGCTAAAATAACCGACCGGGTGAGCTCATCTTAGCCATAGGATCAGGCATGCATCATCTGCATATGTTTGCATTGATTGGGCGTGAACTTGTATTTGGCTTGCTTGACTGTTACTTGTTACTTGTTGTAATTGTATGTGTTTGAATTGCTTGTATTGTGTGTGATTGTGTGACTTATGTGAGACTTGGTTGAGTGTGATGGTTGTGGGTCCCTTGTGTGGTAATGTGCTGTTTACTTGGTACTTAGGAGTCCAACCGGTTTTCTTACAAGGTTTTACAAAGGAACTCTATTTCCCTAATCGAAAGGTTTTCTGAAAACGGTTTTGGCTAAGGAATGGTTTTAAAAAGGTGTTTATTTATTTGCATTTGTATTCGTCTAATCAAATAGTATTTCTGTATGGTGGGAACATGGTGTTTTTGTTCTCACCCCCTACATTTTAGTGGCAGGTACAAGACGCTTGGTAAGGAAGTCGGGATTGGACCGGGAAGTCCGCAGTTAAGGTTGCCGCTGGTTGGTTAGTTGTGTTGTCTTTCCCTCGCCATATGTGGTTGTAATTTTAAGAGGGGTAGGTTGTATATTTTGGATTGTGTATTAGTGAATATAATGTAATTTTGATACTTGTATAGATATAGGTTAGAATTGTTGGTTGTTTAATTGAAACAGGTACATGTAAAATAACTGGGTAATGTTCTAATTACAGAGGAGACTCTGTTCGATTTTCGGTAGAACTAGCATGCGTTTACTAGAGGCTCAATATTAAATAATAACAGTATCAAAACAAAAGGGTTTTAGAAGGTCCATAACTCCTGGATCTCAGCACGATCCGGAGGTGCTGTTGTCTAGGGTGTTATATCTCATGTATCTGCCCAATCTGCACTAGCAGCAAAAGCTTTGGTAGCTAGAGAGGGCCTGACACTTGCAATGGATCATCATATCAGCAATCTAATAGTAGAATCAGACAATAGAAAACTAATCCAAGCCATCAAATCACACTATGCTATATGGGACATAAGACCTATTCTGGAGTATGTTTGGAAACTAGCAAAATCATTTACCAAATGAGGGTTTTCATGGACTCAAACGGAAGGAATTGAGGTAGCTCACTCGATAGCCAAATTGAAGCAAGCTACAAATCTTGACCAAAACTGGATTTCATCACCACCAAAGCTAATCAGAACAATCCTGCAACAAGATGCACTCATCAACACATCAAACATACTAAGAACATGTATAGGTACAGATCAAATTCCAATTAGAGATTCACACTACCAAAGCAGAGATACGGACCAGATTGGGTGAGTTATTCTTCCCGTTTCTCCGTCTAATCCCGCCGGCAATAACAGGAACCATATGCACATCTTGCAGCAGCCATCGCCAGTGGAGAGTGTCTCGAACTGCATAGGATCAGCCCACTACCGAAGCAGACTCCTTCTGTAGCATGCTCGTTATTCCATCAGGAGCTTCAATAACTCGTTGAAGATGCCGGAACGGAAAATGTGCAAAGGCTCCTCAGCGTCGAAGGTACCAGTGTTGGGAGCAACGTCGCTTGATGCAGACACGGGGATCCTTGGAATCGAGCATCGGGCACTGCTAAGGATCTGACGAAGAGCCGTAGCAGAGGCGCGACGACGTAAAATAGCACAGCGAAGCTATGCCTGATGCTGGGTGCTTCAAACCTGACAGAGAGAGCAAGGGTTGGAGTGATGACTGAGCTAGGAGGTGAAGTCTTCTTCAGGGTAGGGTAGGGTTCTACATCTGGGTCATTTTTTCCGGACCATCAAGCCCACGTAAAAAAAAAAAAATGTGATCCACATAAATATCTAATTCTTAATATATGTAAATAATATTTTTTTAACGAAAATGTGTTTACATAAATAAGAAAAGAATTATGGTCTTTGAGATCTAATGAAACTATAACTTGTGTATTTTTGAGATTATATATATATATATATTTGGAGATTCATCATAGAAGGAGACCTTTGTGGTAGCTAATGTAACAGTGTAAGATGGCTATGATGGATGAAGGCACGTGGTGTGTTGATCATGTGATAAAGAATGTTGAAAACGAGAACCCCGATGTGCATCGTGAACGGACAAGAGGAGAATATGGTAAATTTGGTGTCCCCATTTTGAGGCTTTAACATATATCTACTTTATGTCAAAAAAAGAACATATATTTACTTATCGTCCCAAAAGAAAACATATCAGCTTAGTAATTTATGCAATATATATTTATATCAAAGGTTGATTTTGCGTGCCAAGAAAAAGTTTATTTTTTTTTTAACTTGGAAAAACGTTTGATTTTCAACAATAAAATCTACGTAAGTGCCATAAATTGTTAACGAATAAAATTAGAAACTCATATATCCCATTTATAATACGAAATTATGAATATTAGTACAGAAAAATTCACAAAACACATAAATACAACAATATATAAAGAGCTATATATAGCACAGAAATAACACAACACTGAAATCAAAATAAAAAAAGAAGACAAATGATGTATGGATGTATGCACTTATTTCCAAAAAATAATACATCATTCGTATTAAAGATAGTTTGAAAATAAAGATTGCCCTTTTCATATTATTGCTATATAAATGCACAAAAAATTACAAATTTTAAATTAATTCTATAAACATTAAATTTCTCATGATTAGAGTGATCGAATGAATTTAAAATGTTGAATTTTCAATTTCAATTTACAAACGCTACAATACACTTATACAATACTATACACAAAGAAAAATTTATTATAATAGATTTAAGTTTATTTTATTAAAGTAGCCATAAAAAAAAAAGAGTGTATACTCAAATTGATTTTCGAGAGATTTTTTATCGGAACTTAAGTAATTTTTATTCATTAGAAATTTTCAATATTATCCTCGTCAGACTCAGATAGATTAATCTCTTCGCTACTTTTAACCATATACGCATGCTGTTCAAATAAATTCATGAAAAATTTTATTATAACATACATACCGAAAAAAATTGTATTATAACACATTTAACTTTTTAAAAAATATTACTACTGTACAAGTTTATCTATTTTCACGACAATGAAAAAAACAATCTGTTTTAAAATATTTTTATTAAATAAAATATTTATTAGGAACTAAAGTATACATTTGAAATTTTTTAGGAACCAATTTAGACAGTCGCTCTAAAAACATTTTATTTGGGCGTTATTTGAATTCTATACGCTATTTATTATTAAATTTAAGTTGTAACCCAAATCACCCAAATCAACGTTGTACCGCCTGTAATTTTATCCAAGTTACAATTACAAATAATACAACTTAGTCAAACTAAATTATTATTTATAATGAATTATGTTAGGTGTATATTAAAATCAGTTATCAAAGTCAGCCATCAATATATAATACACATTAAAATAAAAAAATACACACAAAAAAGGACTCAAATTATATATGTATTTTGTATTTATATATATATATTATATATGACGATTGATTTTAATGACTGATTTTAGTGTACAAATAGAATTATTGAATTATAATTAAACTAGACATTTTTACTTGTTCATAACAATGTGGCAATTAAAAATATTCATAGAATTAAAAATATGACTTATAAACTGTCATTGACTTACAATAAACTTTGTTGTTATTTATAATTTCTTAATCAGGAATATAAAAAACTCAAACAACATTTTTAGCAATTAATTCAAATTTATAAATATATACTTGGCATGATATTACACATGAAGACATTTACCACATTTTTTTTGGTATTAGACATTTACCACATCTATCTGTGCACATAACAAACTAAAAATATTTTTGGACATTCTTAATTATTTTTTTCCTTCAACCCATTCACTATTCAGGTCTGGCCCTAGCTCACATTCATCTTGAGCCCACAAGGTGTAGCCCGCCAATGTTTGTGACCATATCTCATTTCCAGATTAACCCTCCTTTACGCTTTTGTTTCTTTAACTGATGGACGTCACATCCCACTTTATTGGTCAAATCCTAAATCCACGTGTCATCCTTCTATTTGGTGGTCAGCACTTAATGCATCATTAGCCATGAGACTATTATCCATTATAAAAGCTCTCACATATATATATATATATATATATATATATATATATAATTTAATTTTTTGTATACAATCGTTGAATTAAATTTTTTTATAATATGTATAATACTTTTACATTTTACATTAAAATTATTTTATTTTCTAATAACCATTCGAACTTCAACAAATTAATTTATCTAATAATTTTCATTGGATCACTTGTCTGATTCATGAAGATATCTTCTTTCCAAGTGCAACCGATAATTAAAATCATAATATTGAAAGTTGCATAGGCGGGAGTATTATTTATAATTTACATTTTGAGATATATATAAAGTAAGTGATTAAGAAGCTGGCTTGAAACAATGAAAGAATCATAGCTCACGTGACATTCTTCCTGGTTATAAAGAAATCTTGGATATGTTTATGTAGCGGTGAGTGTCAAGGAAGCTGTCTAAATCGTGAAAAAGTGGATTGTTTTTTTTTTTTTTTTTTTTTTTTGGTGTCTCAGTGGATTGTTTATATGCATATATAATT
>JASCZI010271878.1:49898-69278 GCA_036250425.1 Stylosanthes scabra
GCTCCTTTTTTTATTTATTTTTTAGTCATTAATTTCTATGATATCATTCTCATTTTTATTTTAGACATCTTTGTTTGTTTAATTCTCAGTAAAGTAAAGTAGTAAGTGGTTGGAGCAAAAATTCTAGAAATTAGAAGGTGAAAGATGGAAAGTGAGATGGTGGGGTCATTTCAGCTGTATGAAATAATTTTTCCTCACATCTCTTGCTGTTCATCCAATGGATGTTAGTTTCTTTTTGTTTGATCACTTATTTACCTTCAAATCAAGTTTGGTGAAGTATTCACTTATATACTTGTCTTTTTGTGATAATCTCAGGTTATATATGCTTTAACCATTTATAGAATGAAATTTCATGGGTTGTTGTGAGTTTTTCTGATGCTTAAAATTGAAATATCATTTTAGAAGCAGTCAAAAACATGCAATAAGAATTTCTCCACACAATGTTTATTAGACTATGATATGATGTAAAATTCTTGGATTCTATTCTACCCACATGTGTCAATGGTGATGATCTTTTCAGCTTGGAATATCCTTATCAGATATTCATCAGCAAAGTCCTTTTACTTTTTACTCAGATTACAGCTCATGGGAATTAACTTGAAAATGAAACAGAAAGTTTTTTCTTAATCATATCTTAAATAAGTTGACAAATTATAAGACCCATTTTAAAAAAAAAATTATGGTTGTACCTAAAATGATAATGATAATGAGTTAAATTTGTGCTAAATAGAAAAGAGAGGTGGGTGAGAGTGAGATGAATGTGATTGAGATGGAGGCACCCAATTTGTGGGGTCCCATGTGACTATATATGAGGGAGTAAGGGTCAATCAGAGCAGTAACCAAAATGTCCTTTTAACATAACAATGAGACACAATTGTATATGCTTATGGCCATCTGATTGCATTTCACTGATCTGCTTTCTCTCTTGGTCAGGATTCATGAATGAACATGACATTGAGACCTCCCCCTGTCCCATCCATGGCACCATTATGCAGATACTTCATGACTACTAGAAAACGTTTCAAGTATAACCGGTTACTGGCCATTAATCTTAATCATATATATATTTTATAATTAAAATCCATACCCACTCAATTTAGACAGTCACATTGTGAATTTGATGGAAGTAAATAGTGTTCAACTCTTAACTTTTGTCATCCTTGCATCACATTCTGCTTTTAGCTTCAGCCATTTGCCAGTTACATGATGAGTCAGATCATCAAAGAAATATGATTGCCATGCAAGGAAATACTCGTGTCTAATCTGCCCCACCTTTTAAAATCTTGTCCTTATGGGGCCAGTCAAGGGATGACACGTGTAATTTCCCATCCATGCATCATGTTTTTTGTTTAGTTTAATCAAAAGTGTACTGTGTACTTGCCCCTCTAATAATTTCCCTATCTCCTTCAACAGAGAAATTAATTATTAATTAATTAATTAATAATAACACAAAGGTTGAGCCATTATTGCTTGCTTATTTGACTTGTACCTCCATGCACATAGTGGCAACTGGCAAGTGCTCTCTTTCTCTTGAATCAAATGCATTCCATACCCAGCTTCACCTCTTGCTTTTCTCCATTTGGCAATGCTTTCTTTTTGTTTCTTTATTCATCAATTTACATATGTCCATGTAATTATACACTTATTGCTTTTCTGTTATTCAGTTGGATGTACTTTAATCATTCTTTTTCTCAATCTTCCTATCACAATTCACCTTTGATTAACATTTCTTTAACCTTACGCTTCTACATTCTCTGTCATAATGATCCTGCTTTTTACTTTTTTATTTCCCAAATCTTCCATTAAAAGCTTAACTATACATGATTAAGAGGTCTGCATCACTCTATCCCCTTTGTTCTTTTCTAATGACATTAACTTTTTCCTCACTTTTGAAGAGCTAATGATGACAAAGGGGGAAGATTACATATTTAATAAGTTATCACATTGGAGCTCTGGAATTTGCTTTATCAAAGCCTTGGTGGTGGGTGATATAGTAGTAAAGAAACATCAAAATCTAGAGGTTTAGTCATAATCTTAGCCCAATAGCCTGTTTGAAAATTCTCCATATTCTTTGCAATGTGACTTATATTATTTTTTTCCCCTGTATACTCTATCATATAAGAATTAATCTACGTATGCCATTGTGCATCTCCGTATATATCATTTACAATACGAAAAAATGTAAATATCAGCACAGAAAAATAAAATTTATGTGCTAATGTTTACATTTTTCCGTGTAAATAATGTATACGGAAGTGTATTGTGGTACATGTAGTATTACCGATAAGATAAATATTCATCTGATTTAAAGGGAAAGTCACATTCCATCCCGTGAAAGTTGAACCAAAGGAAGCAATGCACAATATTTTAGCTGGACAAGCACAATCTCAGAGACTTAGACTACTTCTTAGTATAATAATGGGAAGGTGGCTGAATTCTATTAGTGGAAGGTGGGCCTCTGCAATAATAATATGTTAATGTAAATTTCAAGATCATTTTCAATACTTTGGGGTAAATGATTTGATTCATTGGCCTCCAATACTAATTCTGCATTATGAAGGACCAATTGCAGTGATTTTCTGGTAAAAAAAAAGGTTATTACTTAAGTCTGAGTTTTTGAGGATTTGTGTGATGTGGTTGGCATAATCTTGCCTACACAACCTACAACCTACAGTTGAAGCTTTAATGCTAATAATTGTCTGTTTTCTTTATCTTGTCTTTTACTTTTACTGCTTGCCATTCTCTTTGTATATTTAAAAGATATCTGTTTTTGAAAAGCAGTTCCAACAAGTACTTAACAAGATTCAATCCCAATACTTTAAGGTACTACGTACCTTAAGCTTTCGGCCGTAACCCCTACCATTCCATCACTACTCTATTCTCTGGATTCCCACCTACCTACACTTTTGTCACAATTGGTGCCTTGCTTTTATATAATTTAAGTTAGCTTTAACAAATTAACATTAACATAAACATTTCACTGTTTAGTAAGGAGTATAGTCCTTGTACCAATGAGATTATGTTCATTCAAATCAGACTAAAAGAACATCACTACATTGTATAATAATGATTTACAATTGGTTCATCCTTATAGCCACTTGTAATTCAGAACTCTGCTGTGTTATTCATCATAAGGATGAGACAGTTGAATCAATCAATGTGAATTGAAGCTTTCTCTTCACACTTGGGTTAGTAACTGTATCTATCTTTGTGTCATATGTAAACATTATTCATAGGGAGGTTAAAGATTGTGTGCTGTGGATGATTGTTATTTGTGTAGAACAGAAGGATCTTAACTTGAAATTAGAAACAGTTTGGGCTCAATGAGTCAGGAAGAGAATCCCTTTTTTTTTATATATATATATATTAGGCCTCTAAAATTGTGAGGTTTAGTACAATTTAGCTATCCCATTATTGGACTTGAGATTTGAATACTGAGGCTGAACTTGTTCCTATCTGCATAAGGCCTCAACTGAGAGCTTCTTGGCAATTCCTCGACATGGATCTCCCCCAAAAACTTCAGAAGCAACGGTTACCATGCATGATTGTTTGCCAATGCAGTTCTAAAACCAAAACAATAAAGTAAAATACAGCAACATTGAGTGAGTCACATTGTTTTCAAGCAACTTTGTTATGGGCCAATCCATCTACTTTTTTTGTTCTGTTGGATTATGTTACTTATTAGACATACATTATTACTCTTTTTATTTGTTTGGTTGATTGAGTCTAGATATAATAATATGCATACATTAACCTCATGAAAAATGTCTATCTGAATTATTAGTTAACTGATAATATTTCAAATGTTGTTATGTCAGATGATCTTGACAGTACTATTCTATTAGGGAGAGGGTTTAACAGAACTAAATGGAAAGAACTGGTTGTAATACCCTTTGAGGAGCATCATATGATCTGTGAGCATGGCAATTTCCTTCTCTATAGTTTCCACAACTTCCCTTTGGCAAACCATAGCTAGAAAACTTAATCTGTGAAATTTTTTGCCCTGGAGGACACCACAAATGTGCTTTTGGCCTAATAACATTTCCAGAAACCAGTTTTAGAGTTGGCTGATCTTCATATATATCAGCACATACACTATCTGTTGTTCTTTTCACCAGTGAAATTCCAGTAGGGTCACCTCCCCATTCTTCAAACACAACCATATAGTTCCCATTCGGCTTCAGCCATGACCTCGGAACATGGTACCTGTTGAATTCCAACATTGACTAAATATGTTTTGAATAATAGAAAATATAGTGATTAACCTAAAACCAATAATAAGGTACAAGCCTCTTGTATTGTATTCTATGCTTTATAAAAAACAATTTGTTTCAGTTATAGCTCTTACCATCTCTGGCTAGGTTCTCCACACTTTGTCTTGCATTTCTTGTCTGTGTAAGTTCCGGCATAGTCGCAATCCCCACAATTTCCGCCTACTATGTATCCTGGCCAATGGCGTCCGATGCTTCGGCCATTGATCCATACTTGACCTTTTCCCATGCTGATCATGTCTAGAGCCAATGGATCATTTCCTTCTGGTGTGTTGAAATTTGTCTGATAATAGCATTGAAGCATAAAATAGCTCAGAAGTCAGAACAAAGGTAACCATCTACATAAATATAACATGTGCTGAATATTGAATCTGACTTACCTTGTACCATGACAAAGGTTGTTTCTTAGCCAATAAGGATCCTTGTGCCCATTCAACAGAGCCACTCCCACTCACAGTATAAAGGCTTAAGGCTTCACCTTTCAGACCAACCTGCCCAACAGTATGCAAAATCTGTTACTGCTGCCATAACACCATTCTTCAATATTGAAAATAACATTATAACAAAGAACTGAAAGAAGGTATATAGTATTTATTTATAATGCAAACCTTGTAAGACCATTTCTGGTGAGACAAGTCTCTGGTCCCTTCATTTAGACCCTCAAGTGTGACAGGGCCTAACACCCCAACATTCCATGTCTCAAAGTGTATGCCAACATTCTGCCATTAACTTAAGGATGAAAAAGTAAAAAATTTCTCTAAAAAAATGTCACAAAAGTAAATAAGAAAAATCCAAGAGATCTAACCGGGAGGCCGACGGCAATACTAAGTAAAGAAATCTTGTTGTTGCCAACTCTCAGATTAACATTTTGACTAAATGTTAGTTTAGGAAATTCTGCTCCAGCATAAGAAGTTCCTACATTCATAATGTCACATACATGAGATGGATTAATAAACTTGATTTCAACAAAACAGAACACCAACAAGAAAATAAAGTTCCTAATTTCATTCACCTGAATGTTGGCCATTAATGAAAACAAGTAAAGCATGGCCTGCAGACATTGCTGTAAGAAGAGGCCATTTTCCACTCTTTATAAAACCTTCATTAGGATCAATATTGACACTGAACATGGGATCACAACACAGCATGCATCAAGCTTTGATTAAGTGTTGTACAAGTCAAATAGACAGATATGGATAAGTTGCAAGATGCTTACTCTGTCAGGTACCACAAATAATCTGTAGAATCTCGGGTGACGTTGATCTGCTCCCAAAGCGCATTCGCTGTGATGGAATCCTCTTCGCTGGGCAACACAGGGTCTTCACTGTATGACTCCCAATCAAATGCACTCTTTACAACAGTCATCTTCTTCTGGGAGCTTTGAGCACCAATCTGCATAGAATTGATCAACATATATGAATATCCATGTACTGCAAAGGATTTTCATCTCAAACACTAATGAGATAGCAAGTAGAATTATCTCTTACCCTTGCAGTGTTGAAAACTGCAGTTTTGCAGTCAGGAAGAATGCTTATGGACCAAGGTGGTAGTTCATATTGCTCATTTCCAAATGAAACATTTGCAGAAGATTTGGTTTTATAGTTTGCAAGGAATGCAGCACAAGCACCTGAATCTGTCTTGAACACGTGTGCCTAAGACATTAACAAATAAAACAAAAATAAATAAACAAAATTTTCAACACAAGTAACCTAATTGGTTTTATCATAATCATGTATATTAGCAGCTTAGGGACATTAATTACCTCAAGATTCTTTCCAAGTGATGTCACCTTTGGATCTACAGATATCAAAGCTGGTTCACACAGCTTTATTGCTTTGTGCAAATCTCTCAAATGTCCCCATTTTGGTTCATTTATAAGTCCTGTTAGTTTGAGAACATAAGATATAACATGTTCCTGCAACTTTATGATGATGCCTAAGGCAATTATGTGCATTTTGCTAAGATAATTCTAAAATCTGCATACCATATTCATCAATTGGAGCATCATAGTCATAGCTAGTAGTAATGAAGGGGCCACCAGATGTCCTCTCAAAGTTAGTTCCTCCATGATACTGCACCAGAAAATATGGACACATTAGACTCAAATCGAAAGCTCGAAAGAAAATATCAACATGTAAGCAGAATAATACAGCAAGGGCCAAAGGGGTCAACCTACCATGTAGTAGTTAATAAAGGAGCCACCATTTTGTATAAACTTAACAACTGAGAATGCCAAATCTTCTGCTGGTCTAATATTAACTCCACCACCAAACACAGAACACCTACAGAATCAAATATCTTGTGTTGATCATTTTGATGCATTTAACTCATTCCCATATTTGGATTAGCATTTATATTTGCTGAACTAACCAGCCTGTCCAATTTTCGGTCCACATTTTTGGTTTGTAGTTCTTGTTGGGGCTGAAGTTTTCGCAGTAATATCCATTGCATGTGTCAATCTATAACAAAATGTAATTGAGATAAGAGAGAAGGATAATGAAGACTACTCAATTTCCATATGAAAATGAAATGTTTAAGATTGCTTACAACAGGGTCAGGTGCATCTTCTTGTTTGCACATAATCCAAGGAACACCAGTGTCTAGACCTACAGCCATTTTAGCTGCCCATTTGGCATAAGCTTTTCCAGGAGCACCAATTTCCCACTCCACTGGTCCAAACTCATTCTCTATCTGTCACATCTCATTCAATTGCAAAAATAACACAAATTTTGAAAGCTATACTATAATTAGCAATCCCATTCACTTCACTTACCTGTGACAGAATTATTGGACCCCCTTGAGACTGAAACAGATTCTCAGCCTTCATCATGCTCACAATCTTCTCAGTGAACTTCTGCATTGCTGCCTACATCATCTCAAAAATTGATCATCTTTCTTCTAATCTAATACCAATAAGTATGACGGCTGAATTGAAAGGTTAATTCATCATACCTTGAAAGGCTCATTATCTGTTCTGAAAGCAACGCCTGGAACAAACTTTAACCAAACAGGAAAACCCCTGAAGAGTAGACACAACATGTGAACGAACTTTAAGTGTTGACTAAGCAATAAGCATTAGTATTAATAAATCTCCTTTTACTACTAACAAAAAATGATTATCCTCAGTCCTAATATTATATTGATTTATAAGCCAAATTATGGAGATGATTACCCAAAGTTCCATTCAGCACATACGTAGGGACCAATCCGAAGATTAACATAAAGTCCAGCTTGCTGAACTACCTTGATAAACTTAACCAAGTCGTACCTATCCTCGAAATAATACTGAAATATATATATATATATATACATTAGGTTTCTTTTTAATTATTTTGCAAATGAAAGATCAGAAATCATACAAAATTGTTTGGAAATTGAATTACCTTTCCAGGAGAAGGTTCATGGCCATTCCAAAACACATAGGTTTGAATAACATCCACCCCACCCTCTTTAGCTTTTTGAATAAGCTCTGGCCACATCTGCATTCACCCCATCAGTAAACAGTGAGAAAAGCACAATTAAAAAGAATGATTAAGAAGATAATTACATGATTAATTAAGAAAGAAAGTACCTGAGGTGTGCTTCTTGGGTAGTGTATGGAACCAGAAAACAGAATCCTTCTCTGGCCATTAACAAGAATGGCTTTGTGATCATATGTAACAGAAGCTGTCACTGCTTGATGAACCCAGTACAAACACAACACCATCAAACAAAGCCTATTCTTCCCACCCATCAAACTCTCCATTTTCTCTTCTCTTGTTGACACATGCAAACAAAACAAAACTAGAAAAGCATTTTGTTTTGAGATTCAGTGGCAGGTGAAGAAGGAAGGTGGCAAGTTGTTTATATACGTTTGAAGATCCAAGGACATGGGACCCACATCCCTCCTTCCTTCTAAGGTACTGGACCCCACACGCAACTGCTACATTCTTAGATTGATCGAGTTACTTCAAATTAACTAGTACATCTTTTGTTCTCTTTAATCAATGTTTACATCAAATTATTATCTCATCAATTTACCTTTACTTAGAGGTGTGTGAAATTCATGTATGTGTCTCTAAGATAAGAAAATGCGTGGTGTGCTTTGGGATCCCCCCTAATAAAACTGGACGTAAATGAAGGCGAAGTGTTGCTTTACCTCTATTTCGTGCATATTCTGGTAATTATTTATTGAAAAAATTAAAAGGGTATGAAGAAGAAGTAGTGTGGGGGTTACCAACGTCATCAAACCTTTGACTCTAAGCATTATCAAATCTTATTAGATTCCGATCCCCAACTTTTATTCTTAAAAACCAAAATTATCCATTCAGATGGCCAGAAAAATAAAATAAAGAGTGATAATTTTCATACAGTTTAATAAAAAAAATAAAAATAAATTATAATATTTCTATACACATTTAATATATCAAATAGTGATAATTTTTTTTAGTTAAATAGTTGGACAAGCCAGAATCCTAAATTTTTCACTTACACATGCTTTACCACACACAGAATATATCTCGTGGGGATTGAATCCATGTGCAGCTTCTAAGAAGCGATATGATCTTTCATCTGTGTTAATGTCTTGGCTGCTAATTATATAGAGAATAGTGATACAGACAATTAGAGAGTTATTAGAGAGCCAATAATTAAATTATCATTCAAAACTTATATAAATTATCATCAGTAACTTATATATTTAAAATTAATTTATCATCCAAAATTTATATGAGTTATCATTCATAACTATATTTTGGCTTCCTATTAATCATAATATATTGGCTCGGCTCTCTAGTCTTTTTTTAAGAAAAGCAAAAAGCATATGATTGGGCTCACGCTTCATGCCGTATTCAGTGACCATTTGGCATTTGAGGAAGCAAAAGCAAAGGGAGATAAATACAATTCCTTTTAACTAAAAGCATAAATACTTTCCTTTACCTCCAATAAATACTTAACTTGATAGTTGCAATGCAATAGAGAGATGATATTATGCATACTTAAACTATATAAGTAGATACTGATAATGAAGGTGACTCATCTTCTTTTGGCACTTAGCTTATTACTCATTCATTTTTTATTTTGGTGTCACTAACACACATTAAATTATTTTCTTGATGAACAAGCTAAGTTGCATGCATTTAAGGTCCAAGTTTCTATTAATAAGTTTATCAGCATTATTGATCGATTATTAATTAAAATAACGTCCTTGTCACACTGAAGCAAACACAAACTCGTTCTTATATATAAGCAAAATAAATAGACATAGATAACTTTATTTAAATATGATAGTAGTGAAGTGGTGAAGGTGAGCTGTAATTATTTGTACTTATTAGCTTAATTTGTAGCTATATATGGAGAGATTTAGCTCAAATTATAGAGAACCAAATATATATGAGTGAAGAAGATAAGCAAATATGGTCATATAACATCAATGTATATATTCACTTAAAAAGTTAAATAAATTTAAATATTTTTAAAAAATACTACATGTAAGTTAAAAAATCAGTAATAAAAATTAAGTTATATATCATGTATTTTTGTTTAATTTATATATATTAAACATACAATAAATCAATAACAAAATTTGTTTATAGTAATATAATAAAAAATAGCATGCTTCGAAAATAATTTCGACATAATCAATAAAAGAATATTAAATATAAAGTCGATATAATTCGCTAACATTTATACTAATAAAATTATATCACGAATGAATAAAAAAATATTTAATTTTCAAAATATACAAAAGAATAAATATACACTAGTGTTACTTAGCATCATTAATTTTATTTGTTTGGTTGGTTGAGTGTAGATATAATATACATATTAATTAACCCCATGAAAAATGTCTAATAAATCTTCATATATATTAGCACACAGCACACACACTAAGAAGAATGGCGATGAATGAAAATCTATTTGTTATTTAATTGAAGAAGAAACACTACAAGAGTTTATTAAGTAAATGAGAAAGAATAAGAAATAAGCTAGACTATTTCTAGTCCTAGGAGATGGCAGAGTTGTGGTGCCATCCATGGCAGCAGTGCAGAAGTAGAACAAGCTAATTAATTGTGTGATTATATTTGTGCTACCAATGTCTTTTGACGAGGTTAATCCCAGTAGGGTCACCTCCCCATTCTTCAAACACAACGAAATAGTTCCAACCACCGGGCTTCAGCCATGACCTCGGAACATGGTACCTGTTTTGAATAATAATAATAGTGATTAACATTAAGCTAAGTTAGTTGTATTGTATGGTTGATCAAAAACAAACAATTTGTTCCTCTTACCATCTCTGGGTAGGTTGTCCACAGTTTGTCTTGCATTTGGTGTCAACGTAATATCCGGCATAGTCGCAGTCCCCACATTTGCCGCCTGCTTTGTATCCTGGCCAATGCCGTCCGATGCTGCGGCCATTGATCCATACTTGACCTTTTCCCATGCTGATCATGTCTAGAGCCAGTGGATCATTTCCATCTGGTGTTTTGAAATATGTCTGATAACATACGTATATATAATTAATTAAGGCGATCATCTGAATATGAATATTATTGAATGAATAGTGTTACAGAACCATTAGGGAGCCAATAATTAAGTTTTCATTCAAAATTTATATGAGTTATCATCCGTAACTCATATATCGAAGATTAAATTATCATCCAAAATTTATATGAATTATCATCCATAACTATGTGTTGACTTTCTATTGATCATCATGTATTGACTCTATAGTCTTTTTCTTATTGAATCTATCTATGTTACTTACCTTGTACCATGTCAAAGCTGTTTTCTTAGCCAATGAGTTTCCTTGTACCCATTCAACAGCCTCAGTCCCATGCTCAGTAAAAAGGCTTAAGCCTTCACCTTTCAGACCAACTTTGTAATGCCATTTCCAGTGAGACAAGTCTCTGGTCCCTTCATTTACACCATCAAGTGTCACAGGGCCTAACACCCCAACATTCCATGTCTCATAGTGTACCCCAACATGCTGCCATTAATTTAAGCAAGGTTTAATTTTCTCAAAAATAAACAAGAAAAAAATCCAATTAAGAGATGTATCTATGTATCTATCTAACCGGGAGGCCCACGGAAGCACTAAGTAAAGTAATCTTGTTGATGCCAGGTTTCAGATTAACAGCTTGACTAAGTTTTAGTCTAGGATTTGTTTCTCCACCATAAGCAGTTCCTAATACATGAGATGGATTATTAGTAAACTGGATTTCATCAACAAGAAAATAAAGTTAGTAATTAATTTCATTCACCTGCATGTTGGCCATTAATGAAAACTTGTAAAGCATGGCCTGCAGAATTTACATTAAGAACCGGCCATTTTCCACTCTTTACAAAACCTTCATTTTGATCAATAGTGATGCTGAACATGGCATCACAACACAGTATTTGATTAAGTGTTGTACAAGTCAAATATATATATATATGATAAGTTGCAAGATGATGCTTACTCTGTCATGTACCACAAATAATCTGTAGTATCTTTGGTCATGCCAACCTGCTCCCAAAGGCCATTCCCTGTGATGGCATCCTGTTCGGTGGCCCACGGAGGATATTCAATGTATGAATGCCATTCAAATACACTCCATACAGAAGTCCACTTCTTTGGGGTGCTTTGAGCAATCTGCATCATCATCAGCATATATGAATGAATATCCTGATTCCCGAGTTAAATAGGCTCTGATACCATATTAGAATTGAGACCATATTAGAATTGAGATTAGTCTTACCCATGCAGTGTTGTAAGTTGCAGTTTTGCAGTCAGGAAGAATGCTTATGGACCAACGTGGTAGGTCAAATTGCATATTCCAAAATGAAACCTTTACAGCAGATTTGGTGTCATAGTTTGCAATGAAAGCAGCACAAGCACCATTACCTGCCCTGAACACGTGTGCCTGAGACATTAACAAACAAACATAAATTATTTTGCAACATAATCATGCATGTATATTAATTAGGAAGCAGCTTAGGGACATTAATTAATTAATTACCTCTAAATTATTTCCAAGTGATATCACCTCTACAACTCCATTTAACAAAGCTGGTTCACACTGCTTTATTACTTTGTGCAAATCTCTCAAATGTCCAAACTTTGGTTCATTGTAAAGTCCTGTTAGTTTCAGAACATAAGATATCTGATATCATATTCCTGCAACTTTATGATGATGATGCCTTGATGCCTTGATGCCTAAGGCAATTATGTCTAAAATTTGCATACCGAATTCATCAAGTGGAGCATCATAGTCATAGCTAGTGGTAATGAAGGGGCCACCAGATGTTCTCTCAAAGTTAGTTCCTCCATGATACTGCAACAGAAAATATGGACATATTAGACTCGAAACGAAAGAAAATATCAACATGTAAGCAGAATAAGAAAGCCTACCATGTAGTAGTTAACAAAAGAGCCACCTTTTTGTATAAACTTAACAACTGAGAATGCTGTATCTTCAGCAGATCTAACATTAACTCCAGTACCAAAAAAAGAGCACCTACAAAATCAAAACAAAGTTCAACTTATTGATGCATTTAACTCATTCCCATATTTGGATTATTAGCATTTATATTTGCTGAACTAACCAGCCTGTCCAGTTTTCTGTCCACATTTTTGGTTTGTAGTTCTTGTTGGGATAGAAGTTTTCACAGTAATATCCATTGCATGTGTCAATCTATATATAACAAAATGTAATTGAGATAAGAGAGAGAGAGAAGGATAATGAAGACTAGTCAATTTCCATATGAAAAATGAAACTTACAACAGAGTCAGGTGCAGTTTCATGTTTGCACATAATCCAAGGAACACCAGTGTTTAGACCTACAGCCATTTTAGCTGCCCAACTGGTATAAGCTTTTCCAGGAGCACCAATTTCCCACTCTATTGGTCCATACTCATTCTCTATCTGTCACACGAATTTCACTCTAAGTTTGAAAGCTATATGCTATAATTAGCAATCCCATTCACTTCACTTCACTTACCTGTGACAGAATTATTGGACCCCCCTGAGTTTGAAACAGCTTCTCAGCCTTCATCATGTACACAATCTTCTCAGTGAACTTCTGCATTGCTGCCTGCATGCATCATCTCAAAAATTCATCATCTTTCTTCTAATCTAATCATAATGGCTGAATTGAAAGGTTAACTCATCATACCTTGAAAGGCTCATTATCTGTTCTGAAAGAAATGCCTGGAACAAACTTCAACCAAACAGGAAAACCCCTGAAGAGTAGAGTATACACAGCATGTGAATGAACTTTAAGTGTTGACTAAGCAATAAGCATAAGTATGGAGATGATTACCCTAAGTTCCATTCAGCACATACGTAGGGACCAATCCGGAGATGAACATAAAGTCCAGCTTGCTGAACTACCTTGATGAACCTAACCAAGTCATACCTATCCCCGAAATAATACTGAAACATATGTTAGTTTTCTTTCTAATTCTTTTGCAAATGAAAGAACAGAAATCATGCAAAATTGTTTGGAAATTGAATTACGTTTCCAGGAGAAGGTTCATGGCCACTCCAAAACACATAGGTTTGAATAACA
Source organism: Stylosanthes scabra (assembly GCA_036250425.1). NCBI lineage: Eukaryota > Viridiplantae > Streptophyta > Magnoliopsida > Fabales > Fabaceae > Stylosanthes > Stylosanthes scabra. The sequence goes on from JASCZI010271878.1 coordinate 63,701, forward strand.
TCTAACCCACCCTCCTTAGCTTTTTGAATAAGCCCTGGCCACATCTGCATTAATTATTTCACCCCATCAGTAACAAACACAATTAAGAAGAGAAAATCATAATTAATTAATTAAGCAAGCAAGTACCTCAGGTGTGCTTCTTGGGTAGTGTATGGAACCAGAAAACAGAATCTTTCTCTGGCCATTAACAATAATGGCTTTTTGATCATATGTAACAGAAGCTTTCACTGCTTGATGATGAAGCCAATACAAAAAGCATAACACCATCAAACAAAGCCTCTTCATCTTCGTCTTAGGTTTTAACTATGGAAGGTGGTGAGGCTTAGAAGGTGGCAAGTTATTTATATACGTTTTCAAGATCCAAAGGGATGGGACCCACATAACTAATTTTAGAAAATAACTAACTAAATGAAAAGTTAACAACCATACAATTTAGACAGGAATTAGTTAATTTTTACATAAAATTATTCGCGACTGTGCTGCCTACGAGACCGAGATGTGTTGATCATCCAATAAGAAACTGACATGTCGTCAATATGATTCAGATCCCCAACTTTTATACGTGTGCGATGTGCAGAAAAATAAATTATTATTCTTCTCTTTTATTAATGATATAGAAGAGACTAAAATTCAAACTTCTACTAAAAAAATGAGATAAATATCATTTGAGTTAAAGCTAATTTACTACTACTTATATAGTTGAAGGTTGAAAGAAATATTCTAACATTCAATTGGTAACGCATCATGTTATTATTTGATAAAAATTAATCCACGTGTATTATTATATATCTCCGTATACATCATTTATAATACGAAAAAATATAAATATTAGCATAGAAAAATAAAACTTATGTGTTGATATTTATATTTTTTCATATTAAAAATGATATATATGAAGATGTATAATGATATATGTAGCATTACGAATTTTATAAAAGCATTAATGGTTTTAGTGATATACATACATTATTTGATTACTTATATTTAAAGTAGTGTCTAATTTAGAGAGGTATGAATGAAGTTAATTATATAATAAAATTAAGAAAAGGAAAAGGCATATGATTGGCCATAAATCTATGTATACTTTCCTTTACCTCCAATAAATACTTAACTTGATAGTTGCAATGCAATAGATAGATGATATTATGCATACTTAAACTATATAAGTAGATACTGATAATGAAGGTGACTCATCTTCTTTTGGCACTTAGCTTATTTTTTTATTTTGGTGTCACTAACACACATTAAATTATTTTCTTGATGAACAAGCTAAGTTGCATGCATTTAAGGTCCAAGTTTCTATTAATAAGTTTATCAGCATTATTGATCGATTATTAATTAAAATAACGTCCTTGTCACACTGAAGTAAACACACACTTGTGCTTGTAGTAGTATGTAGATCAATGCTATATATAAGTAAAATAAATAGACAAAGATGCATTTATATATGATAGTAGTGAAGTGGTGAAGGGGAGGGACATTAGTGTATTACCACTAATAGAAACAATGGGTACTGCCTCTTAATTCATATGGGCCATGGCCCTCATCAAGTTGATTTAGAGAATCACATGGCTGTAATTATTTGTACTTAGCTTGTGCCTTGGTAGACAATGGAATTCATTCTGATTCCCAACTTTAATTAATTTGTACATTTGGACATGGATTTTAATTAATTTACTTGGTGCATATCAGCATCTATGATATACCACAGATGATGGGCCTAGAACATAGGACTAGATATGAGGGAGTGTTTTTGGTGCAAATGTTTTTAGGTTATATTGGGCCTAACCCAAAAAAAAAGTGATGGAGCATCGCAATCCTAAGAAAATGTCTGGTCGCCGCGGTCGGTGGAGGGGCCCAACTTGAATAAGGGATGCCATTATGTGACACTGTGATAGTGATAGCCTTTCATCTTGTTAACACCCATTTCAGTTTAGCTTCTTAGTTCTGTTGTCCCTCAAAATACCAAAAAAAAAACACCCATTCCAGTTTACTCAATTATCTACCTGTGAAAAAAAAATTATATTTGTGCCTTCTATTAATCAAGTAATTAATTTACTTGTCCACTTAAATAAATATATTAAAAGTTTAAATTCTATATTGTATATGCAATAATATAGTGATAATTGACAAATTAAATCATTAAATAAAGTTTCAATATACGACAGATTTATTCTTAATTTATTATCAGGCGGCGAATAGAGAAAAAAAAATTGTTTGCATCTGTAAAAACTAAAAGGGTTTTAAAATGAAGCAACAACTAATATGGTAGTTGCTTTCTTAGTTAATCTCTCTCTTAGCATTTCATCAGTTGAGTTTAATTAATCATTTTCTCATATAAGAATATTGGATTATGGCTAGGGTGTAGAGGCTACCTTAATTAACAAAATTTGTAATCCATCCATAATTAGAGTAAATTAATTATTACAGGGTGTTTTGATGAAGGTACAATTGAGCAGTGAACATGAATGGACCATACTCTAACTTTCGTCCTCACACCTCAATCCAGTTATTAGCTACGTACTATGTATGTGTTTGGTAGCATTCCTCCCTTATAAAACACACATCACATTATTTCATCTCATCATCACATCCATGCAAATAATCATATATAGCAGGAGACATGTTATTTGCACATCAAAATTAAGTATTAATGCATAATACATATTAAAATATAAAATATATATTGACAATGTATATATGTATTCACGTGTATTTATATATAAATATATAATGAAAAATTTGGTGTAAAAAAGATTATTGATATATTACGCTTATATTTTAATCTACAAATAGAAAAAGAACCATTAGAATACATAGTTGCGTACATTATTAATTATACATACAAATTTTTTTTTTTCAAAAAATTACAATCTCACAAAAATTCTCGAGATCTGAGAATTTTCAAAAACCTCTTAAGGAGAGATTATGCACCAAAACTATTCCAAAATTCAAAACTAAAACTCAAAAACTATTGAGAATTGTCTATAGGTTGCATCTTTTGATTATATAAGAATAAAAATTGTGAAAGTTAATTAATACAAAAGAGTCAAAGCGAAGAATACTTATGATTAGTTCTCATCCCCCACCATGTATAAATAAGGATGCTGTATTCCTCAAAAACTCTTTGATATTGGCATCATAAATGTTTGTTTCCCAAAGTATATAAAACTTAATAAATAATTAATAGAGATTAAAATTTATGACTAAAATTCTTTCATTGACTGATTTGGGATATTATTATAGTATAATTTGTTTGTCTTTATTTTCATAAATATATTGTATACTATATAGGCACGCATCATATTTGTTCCTTTTTGGATTGAAGGGTTTTTTTTATGTAAGTGTGTGTAGTCATGATCAGTGGTAGTCTCCGATCCCCGGAAGGAATCATGATCATAATTGAATTCATATTTCATAGGTATAATAAATAAAGATCACTATCGTGATGATGAATGAGGATGATATATGTATGTGCTGCATACAATATGCCCCCACAAAACTACAACTAACCAATTGAGTTTGCCCATTCAATTTGTGTCCATATGATCCATCATTACCTCATTACCTTACTACCCTCCCATAACACCACAATAATATCTATATTTTTTTTAATTATTTTATCTCAGTGAGAAGAAGATCAGCAAGCAAATATGGTCATACAACATCGTGTATATATATATATATATATAGTTAACATTGGGAATTTTATAATCACTTAAAATATGTAAGTTAAAAAATCAGTAATCAAAATCACTTTATATATATTTGAGAAAAATTAGAGTAATAAAATTTGTTTACGGTAATATAATTATGAGATATGAAATATATATTTTTATATAGTACTTAACTTTTTGCGTATACATAATATCATTATTTTTTAAGTAATAATAGACGGTCATAATCCAAAGTTATTATATTTAGTTTAATATCTATAATTTTATATAAATAATATTTATAATTATATATTTATAACATTTAATATTATACATTTAATTCAACAACAATTTATAAATAAAAATAAAAATTAATATTAAAAAAATTATAACTACTTATGATTAAAAAAATATGGTTACCAATTCTTTTAATGATAATCAAAATTTTAATAATAAATAGAAAAGCTAAAAAATAAAATGCTGGAATACCGATATGTCACGATATCGAATAATTTTCCGGCAGTATAATTCACGCAACATCCCTTGTGAGGCTTGATCTTGAGCTAAAAAAAATTTGTAGGCAAGCATGCATAAGGATACATAGTGAAATCTTGTGAGAGATCGGTGAGAGAGAAAGCAAAGGAAGGGGGGGGCCATGAAATGAAATGGCCCCTCTTGCCAATTTTGAAAAGTACCATAATCTTGGACTCACTTTGTATTAAAGACACAAAATACATTATTATTTCTCATGATGTCCCCTTCACTGACATTTTACAGGAGTGATTTATAAACCGCATACGTAGCCTACTTTCTCATCATATAAATCATCATTTTAATTCCTAGAATAATGTCTCTTCACACTGTTTATTATGGGTCATGCATATATGTCTCGGATAAAATCTTAGTCGGAAAAGGTTTTATTTATTATATTATATATGTCGTCTATGAATTTTCAAGTTCGTAGCTTAGGATATTTTTGCTCTTTCGCTCTTGTTTGCTATATATATATATATATATGTTGTTATAATAATAATATTAGTAATAGTAGCTAGTGGCTATATTATATACCAACCAATTATTTGTTACCCTTATCAATATATATGACTCCACGTCGATTTATTTGTCATATCATTCTTTTCATTTACACACAACCATACACAAATACAAGATGCTAATTCGTTTAGGTCATAATCCACCCCTTGCAATTTGCATCGCCATCTTCATACCAAATCAACATATGTTTCAGATAATTAAGAAATTTAATTTAGCGGATAGAGTCATCTTCCTGATTATTGATTGTGATAATATCATGATATAATATCAAAACTTATATAGTAAAAAGATTTAGAGTTGGATTCTTGTGAATTTAAACATAAGATAAATAAAAAGAAAAATTACAAAAAATATTAATTTAAATTTTTTAGATAAGTAATATAATAACATTGATGACCAAATAAAATAGCTAGGAATATACATGTTTTATTGTTCAGAAAAGGATCGGAGGTATATACAAACATGACTAGTTCGGTTGGGCGGGTTGTCTCGATTTAAATTAAATTTGGTCCCGGCCATTTTTATTTCTTTAAAATTTATATATATATATATATATATATATAAAGAACTCAAGATTGTGTCGTCTAATGTAGGTAAAGGAAATCATCATTATGTCTTGTTTTTTCTCATTTTATTAGTTGTATTATGAAGATCGAGGAGATATATCATATATGTGTATGTATAGATTGATACTACGCGTCACTTTGCATGCATCTTTGCCATTCTCATTAATCTCTATAAATCATATCATTACATTTTGGTCCGACCTAAATTTAACGCACTTGCATAATGTCACTTACCTTAGCTTATGATATATATATATATATATATATATATATATATATATATATATATATATATATATATAT